>JAAEAF010001701.1:0-138183 GCA_011037195.1 Triatoma infestans
GAGAGCCAGTGCGTACAGACTAATGAACAATGGCCAATGGAAGCATAGAAGCTCCCTAGCCAAGCACTTGGACATTATTCAGAAGGTAGACCCTGGCCCTATCCTTAGGATGGCTGGGGAGGTGAGTTGTCCAACATTCCACTTTGAGCTCCCCTTTCAAGTGATAGTAACGTCACGGTCGGAGTGGGCTAAAAGTTGGGAGAAACGGGGCCGGATTGGGGGATCCTGGTTTACGGATGGGTCCAAAATGGCCTGCGGAACTGGAGCCGGGATTTATGGGGTCAAACCGGAGGTACGTATTGCGAGGCCTCTCGGGGGTTACTCCACAGTATTCCAGGCTGATGTGTATGCAATAAAGATATGTGCTGAAGAGAACCTGCGTATGGACTCTAGAAATAGAGAGATATGCATCTTCTCGGACAGCCAGGCTGCGCTGAACGCTCTTCGGGCGTTCAGAATCACCTCCCCTTTGGTCAGGGAGTGTAGAGACTCCCTGGAGGCATTAGCCCGGCACAACAAAGTTCGGCTAGTATGGGTGCCGGGGCATAGGGGATCATAGGAAACGAAATAGCCGACCAACTGGCCAGGGAGGGAGCGAATGCTCTAGGGGTGGCCAAAAGTATGGTAAGAGCGGCTCTGAGAGACTGGACTCGGAGGGAACATAACCGATACTGGAGGCTGAGTACTGGAGCAAAACACGGCAAAATGGTCATGCCAGAGCTGTGTGAAACATCCTGGGTCCAGATACATCCTGGGTCTAAGCAGATATCAGATCTCTCTGATAACGGGCCTGTTTACTGGGCATGGCAGGTTCAAAAAACAACTACACAAGGTGGGGTTAGTGGATGTAGAGCCCTTGTGCAGACTGTGTCAGGAGGAGGAGGAGAAGGCCTCTCACCTGTTGTTTGATTGCGTTGCAATCGGCAGACTGAGGTACGAGATCTTTGGCACGTTGAGACCGGAGGAAATCGTGCTTCAGGAGGGACTGGTGGGGAAGGTTTTGGACCTCATGAAGAGGGGAGGCTTCCGCTACTAGGTTTGAGGGGTTGGCACAATAAGCCTCAATGGGAGGCTGCGGTGCCTGGGTTTTAGTCCCCCCCTGCAGCATTCTAATTCTAATTCTAACTATACGATTGCAAAAACAAAAAAAATTGTCAAAAAGTATTTGAAATATTAATAGTAAAACTAATCACATATCGCAGCCTGTTTTTTTCTTAGGTTAAATAAATAATTAAAAACTGTACACATAATCATAAAAAAAAATTATCATAATTTTTAATTGGTGGATGATACACTGTTATTATCATACTGTTCCCTCACTAGCCCTCAACAAATCAATTTTCCTCGGAAAATGTTTCAAATTAAAATTATAGATATAGAAACATGTGTGTGTGTGTGTGTGTGTGTGTGTGTGTGTGTGTGTTTGTATAGATAGTGTACAATGTTTGAAGAAAATCGTTTTTGAGAAAATCATGAGAATTATAATGTCCATATAATAAAGTCGCACATCTAGTTGATGGATTTTGTCCGAAATCTTCCTGTCTGGTGCAGTGGTAGTACCTAAATGGAATACCAAGTTTGAACTTCTAGTGACTTTTAGTTTTTGAGGTATTCTGTTAATACACAGATACACACTCTCACACATATATATATAAAACATGTATTTCCGGTGAAAACTCAATTCCGATAATCTGGCACGATCGCAATACTTCCTCTTCCTAGGAGTAAGAGAAAGTAATAAAACAGAGAAAAGGTATTTACTTAATTATAAAAACTTTTAGATGTTTTGGCCATGCAAAGTGAAATTAGAAAAAAAAAAAAAAAGTTGAGAAGAAAACACACAGCTTTAAAAGAAAAATAAAGAAGTAATATTTTACAAATGTTGATCCGTCAACAGGACGCTTTACGGTTACTTAATAAGAAACAGTAAGATTGTTTATCCTCATTTTTCTAGCCGCACAACAACCAAACACCATTCTATATCAATTATCATCATAACTCTTAGCTCGATCATTCTGCACCATAACACTCTTCTCTCCCTTAGTCATTAAAATCGTTCAAAAATATAAATTATGCGTTTAGTTTAAGCGTTCTCGTTTCACCATCAAATCCTGCCACCATTACAATAGTTTCCGTATATACAAACTATAGTATTGCGTTTCTTAACAAATAGATCTGAGAGCGCGTTATAAGGGAGTTTACTATGTTTTCATTGAATACACAATTACGAAAAATTGACACTATCCAGACCCTTACTTACTTACTCCTACAACAATTAGAAAATCTGGTGTGAAATACTCACACAACTTTCACTTACTCTGTTTACAAAATTTATCATTGACAAATTTTATAGTTAGTATACCAAATTTAATGAAATTCCTCGGTATTTTTATACAAAAGATTGCGAAAACTAAAAAACTATTCTGTAAAAACACACTTCCGGTTGATTAATTTTCTTGGAACTTGGAATTTTTGTGATCAATTTATTTAACTATAAGATAACACTTTAAAGTAAACATAACCGTACACCATCCTCAAAAGCCCCCTTAAATGAGTTTACCTGGAGAAATGTTTTAAATAAAAGTTGTAGCTCTTTGTATGTGTAATTCACATACTTAGTTTAAAGAAAATCGTTGGAGGTGTTTTAAAGAACATAGCAGAAAACTGAAAAATACTTTTCAGTAAAAACACACTTTCGGTGATCTGATTTTATTCAAACTCGGAATTTTAACAACATATTTAATTCTAATTAATATTATTTATATGAAACCATAGGGTAATAAACTGAAACAACAATCTAGAGGAAAAACCTAACCGCACCTCTCTCCAAAAAGTGCCCTTAAATGTATTTTCCTGGAGAAATGTTTCAAATAAAAATTGTAGCTCTTTGTATGTATAGTTGACGTACCAAGTTTAAAGGAAATCCTTGGAGCCATTTTGGAGAAAATCGCAAAAAAGTAAAAAAAAAAAAAAATTCATTAAAGTTGTACTTCTGGTTGAGGAATTGTGACAGGTAACGTAAGATCCCAAAGGTGATACCTAAAGCGGAATATCAAGTTTGAACTTACTACGATTTTTCATTTTTGAGCTATGCTGTTCACATAAATACACACAGACCATTTTCTAAAAACCACTTTTTTGGACTATTTCCATTTTATTTTTGGAAGGATATTTCCAGTGATTACTCATTTAAAAATTTGACACGATTACAATATTTCTTCTTACTAGAGTTAGAGAAAGTAAAAAAGTAATAAATAAATAATAAAAGAGAAATAAACAGATTAGTAGGATAGTAGGAAATAGAATAGACAATTTTTCTATGAAGCAAGATCAAAACTTGTAGAGTGCTAAAGTAGTAAAGCTATGAATAAGCGACGAACTATGAGGTATTGCTAGTAGTGTGGTTCTGAATGTACAATACTTCCAGTGTGTGTGTGTGTGTGTGTGTACTGTGGAAACAGACATTATCATATTAGACGCCACACTGGGGGATTGTTTGTTACGTTCAATTTGTCAACGAAATCTATAATCACAATACCTTTGTCAACCAATCATAATATATACATCTGTAATTAGATTATTGTTATTTTTGTTTACTCTCTCTTACTGCCATTAAAGGAGTATATTACGATCGGGTCAAATTTTTGAAAAAGAGATTTAACCGAAAAATACGTGTTTTAAGGTGGTCAGATTACGATAAAAAAATGGTTTTACCAAATTGGTCTGGATGTGTATGTTTAAGAATAAAATATTTCACAAAAAAGCGGAATATATCCCTCATAGCTCAAAACTGGATTTTCTATTTAAGTATCACACACTCTGGCTTCTGACACGAAAGTTTCAATCAAAATCCATCAACCGGAAGTACGACTTTATTGAATGTCTTTTTTTTTTTTCAAGTTTTCTCGCGATTTTATAGAAATTGATATTTTTGAGGATTCTGGTGATGCAGCAAACGTTATTAAGGCTTCCCTCTAAAGTAACACTTCAGTAAAATATTGGTTCTGTCACCTATATAATATTAAAGTAAAAAAACAAAACAAAAAAAATCGGTTGACCGGAAGTACACCCTTACTATATTTGCTTGAAACTTGCTATGCTGACAGATATAAAACGTATCAATTTTATTTGAAACATTTTCATATAAATTTCAAGTGTTATTGGGTATATTCGATGTTATTAACGCTGGTTTCTGGACGGCAATGTTAATACTATTATATGCGATGGGACATTACGTTTACCCTGCCGGCGCTGTAGTTATGTTATGGCAACTGGGTAGGATTCACGTATGTAAATAAAACATCAATTTTATTATTGTATTGATTGCAAAGAGATACTCGTATGAATCTTCATGCCAGATTATTTTATTACTTCCTCTTACTCCTGGGTTCTGCCAGTTATTTTCGAAATTGAGTTTTCACTGGAAATAAATGTTTTGCGGTCCCCAAAAAAACGAAAAAAAGGTTTTTAGCGAATGATCTCTGTATTTATGCGCGTCCTTTATCAGGATATCTCAAAAATGAAAAGTCACTCAAAGCTCGCACTCGTATCAGATACGAAGATGTAGCGTTGAGTACAGCCACTGAAATTGCGACATTACTGAATGTTTTTTTTTTTTTTCAGTTTTTCGTGAAATTGTCGTAAATGACTTCAAAGATTTTCTTTAAATTTCGTAAACTATCTACACATAAATACCTAATCACTTTTATTTGTAACAGTGGAAGTTCCGAGGGAACAGTAGCGTTATGCTTACCTTTAAAATATTACTTCAGTTATCACCTGTATAATATTAATAAGCGTTACAAACATTAAAAAGAATTCCTAATTTGAAGAGAACCGGTTAACCAAATGTGCGATTTTACAGAATAGGCCAACTTGATGATAATTGGTTAATAAGATTTCTCAGAACTATATAAAAGCAATTGTTTTCAGAAAAAATTTTCAAATTAAATTGATAATTTTATATGTGTGCAGTTAGTATTCAAAGTTTAAAGGAAACCATTCATGATCTTTTAGTTTTCTGCGTTCATTTTTATGAAAAACCCTTGAGTTTCCGGTTTGAGACCACGTCAATGCTTTGCTAAAACTGACGTTTAGCCCATATTGCAATGATCGTCTTTTACCGAGGTTCATTGCTCCATTAGCTTTCAAGATGAAACGACTCTGAAGAGAGTCATTGCAATATGGGCGAAACGTCGGTAAGAACACACTTCTAGTTAACCGATTTTCTTTAAATTCGGAATTCCAGCAATGTTTTTGATATACATACATTAATGTATATAGACGGTAAAAACCATACTTTGTATGTCCTGAAGTAGTACTTTAGAGGAATGCTGAACCTCACTGTCCCTACAAAAAATAAATTATCCTGGGAAAATGTTTGAAATAAATGTGTTTATTGTTTATGTATGTAGATAATATACGAAGCTGAACGAAAAAGTATAAAAAACAAAAAAAAAAAAAATCTAGTAAAGTCGAACTTCCTAGAACCTTGGATTTTGTCCGAAATATTGAGATATTTGTTCACACACACACACACACACACACACACACACACACACACACGATATTTCGGTAAAAACATTTTTTTTCGTATTCAGATGTTCTCAAAAAATGTTTATCCAGTGAAAGCTTGTACTTCAATGTGAGAATGTTTTTTTATTTTCATTATTATTATTATTATTATTATTATTACACCTATGTCATGGCACTATCAACAATTTGACGTCTCGCTGCTCAGTATAATTTAGATTGCCTTCGATCTACGTCCGTATGTGTAACCTGCTATCTGGTTCGTTTAGGTTAGGTTCAACATACGCCACCGCGACTCCCAAGGGTCTATTGGGGCACCCAGTAAGTTGGAGTCCCCTCCCCCGTCCTGTCCTTTATTTGAACTTTAGAATCTGGAGAGGCTCCTAGGTGGTCAGTTAAGAGCACCTCCCATCTGAGCACACTCTTGAGTCCTGTCTGCCTTATTAGACTTAGCAGACCCGAGAGAAGCCCCTGGCTGAGGCTTGCAGGCGTCAGCTTCTTCTCCCCAATGAGGCCAAACCTCAGCCATACCTGCCCCTCGCACTGACACAAAAAGTGCAGTGCTGCTTCATCTTCTTCCTGACAAAACCTACACAAGCTATCTTTTGCCAGGCCCTTGCGATGTATGTGCTTATTAAGTCTACAATGGCCAGTGAGAACGCCAACAGCCCCGGCATAGTTGGAGTAGTTCAGCAGTAAGCCTGGGCAAATAGCTATGAATGAACCACTTTGCCTGCCTTTGACCTGGGGTTTTAGCCCACCATTTCCTTGATCGATCGTGCATCCATGTTCTAATAGATGCACTTCTGAGGCATCTTGCGACACCGCTCATAGCACATACGTGACTCTGTAGCTAGTTCTATGCGGCAGAGTTGGGGTTCCAGGTAATCATGGCCGGTCATTAACCTGAAACAGGCCACTCCGTGCTTTCTGGGCAGGTCGCTGGGAATTCTTCTATCTATATCAATCAGAGATTGCCACCTTTTTCCTTCTGCCTTCTCAGCCCGGCACTCTCGTAGCGTATTTTTGGCTCTGGCGCAAATTAATTGGTAATCTGTGTTCATAGGCACAGCATTGTGTGGCTGAAACTTTTCCACTCCTTTTTTTACCAGGCAATCAGCAGCTTCATTCCCGTGTAATCCTAAATTTGGCGACGAAGATAACTGCTTAACGAAAACAGGGGACAAAAAGTAAGAGAAAGTAAAAATAGGTAAATTATGAAGTTCAATTATTAAACCACATTAAAACTATAACCATTTGTTCTTACAGACATTGAATGACCCTCATAGATTTGTAGATGTCATAGAAAAAGTGATTTGAATATATAAAAACTTCTTCCTCAACCATGCTAAGATCTTTCATAATTTAAATATTTCTTTACAAATGAGGAAATAATGAAAGATGGAGGAATATCCACATTTTTTTTTTTTTTTTTATCCTAGTGAGTGTATGTGTTATGTAGAGGATGTGAAATCAATTTTGGTAAGCTGAGTCTGGAATAAAGGGCACATCAGCCCTTACGAGTGTGTATTTATATGTGTGTCTGTATGTGTACGTTTTGTGAGGAACGTTGGTGGAGGGGAGTACACACACAGGCCAAAGGGGGTTGGATAATGATGTGTCCCAAGTTGGATGCCCTTCTCCGTCCGGTCCTGTGGTTGCATAGCAACCATTGCATTTTCTAGCCGACGAATTAGTTCTCCTCGTATACTTCTACCAGCCACTCAGCTAATCACATTGCAACGCTTTAATATACAGTATTTTATGTACTTACCTTAGTTTATAATCTTTTATACAAATCATGTTGTATTGAAGAAAATTATATCTAAGCTAAAAACATATTTAATATTATCAAGATATTTGTGTATATACTACATTAAAATAAGAAAAAAACATCCATTTTTGTAAGATACATAAACAGAATGATTACGAAGTGGTATTAGTAATTTGTGTTTATAATAATTAGTACTACATTACAAAACAAAACCAAGTTAGTTTCTACAATATTTCATTGAAACTACAAACAAAGTAATGAGAAAAGTATAAATAATAAATTTATATACTTCTGTTTACTTAATCATGGATTCATATATAACAATAATAAAATTAATCAAAAAGGAAACATCAACATAATAATCTAATGATAATTATTTTTACTTAATCTTACTCCTAGTAAGAGAAAGTATTGTAATCGTGTCAAATTATCCATGTCGTGTTTTTATCGGAAACACATGTTTAGAGGTCCCCTGAATCAGAAAAAAAAATGGTTTTTAGAAAATGGTCTGTGTCTATTTTTCTTTCGTTCTTTCTTTCTGTCTATTTTTCTGGCCTTAGTAGTGAGTTTATTTTTCCACATACTCCAATGTGCATTACTGAATGCGTTAAATACTATTATATAAAATAAATTTAATTAAGAAATTAAAATAATATATGTATATTATTTTACAGATAACAGAAGTGATAACAGTAAATTATAAAAACAAATATTTACTAATTGAAAGAAAACAAAACAGAGAATGATAAAATATAAAAACAGATATTATTAAAATTTCTGCAGTTTTAAATGTTTAATAAACATTTATATATATGTCTGAGTGTTGTGTGTTTGTGGGAGGGGGGAACAACATAACTTAAAAATAACGAAAAAAATGCAAACTTGAAATTCCGTTTAGGTTATCACTGTGGGATCCCTGAGTAAAATATCTGACAAATCATTCAAAAAAAAAAAAAAAAAAAAAAAAAAATTCTCTCAAAAAATGGTTGCAACTTACTTTTTTTTTTAACTTAAAATATCAATTACACATAATTATGAGCTACAATTTTCTATTTGAAACATTTTTCTGGGAAATTTCATTTAAAGGCACTTTTGGGGGAGGGGTGGGATTATTTTGCTTTCTTCACTTGCTCCTAGTAAGAGGAAGTATTGTAATCGTGTCAAATTTTCCATATCCTGTTTTCACCGGAAATACATATTTTGAGGTCCCCTGTGTCCAAAAAAGTGGTTTTCAGCAAATGGTCTGTGTGTGTGTATGTATGCATGTGAACAGCATAGCTCAAAAATAAAAAACCGTAAAAAAGTTGAAACCTGATATTCCGTTTAGGTACCACCATGGGATCGGGCAGTACGTTATCTGTCAAAATTCCTCCCCTAGAAGTACCACTTTACTAGTTTTTTTTTTTTTTTTTACTTTTTTTTGCGATTTTCTCAAAAAATGGCTCCGACGATTTTCTTCAAACTTGTTAGATCAACTGCACATTTAAAGAGCTACAACTTTTATTTGAAACATTTCTCCGGAAAAATATATTTAAGAGCACTTTTGAGGGAGGGGTGGGGTTGGTTAGGTTTTCATCTAAAGTGCTATTTGTTTATTACGCAATTCTATCATCTAAATAATGTGAATTAGAATTAAAAATATTGTTGAATTGCCAAGTTTGTAAAAAATCGGATGACTGGAAGTGCGTTTACTTTACCACTTTACTAAATGATTTTTTCACTTTTTCGGGATTTACTCTGACTCTGACAATTTTCTTGAAACATCTTATTTGAAGTATACATACAAATCTCTACAAATTTTTTTTTAAAAACATTTCTCTGGGAAAATTCATTTAAGGGCACTTTTAAGAGTGGCGAGTGGGGGGTTTATGTTTTTCTATAAAGTGCTATCATAGTTGATTATAAAACTCTTATCATTTAAACAAAATTAATATTAGAAATAAATAGATGGCCAAAATTCCGAGTTTCAAGAAAATTAGTAAACCGGAAGTGCGCTTTTACTGAACAGTTTTTTTAAGTTTTCGACGAATTTCATTAAATTTAATAACTAACTATAAAATTTGTCAATTATAATTTTGAGAACTGGTGTAAGAGAAAGTTATGTGAGTGTTTCACACCAGATTTTTTTTCTTATAAAATACTATTTCAGTATTAATTAGAATGAAATATTTTGGCCAAATTCTGAGTTTGATGGAAATGCATTTTTATTGAACACTTTTTTTCAGTTTTCTGCGTAAAAATGACGGATTTTCTCCAAAACTTGATATACTAACTATGAGTACAGAGACCTATCACTTTTGTTTGTAACAATTTTTTTGAGAAAGTTCATTTAAAGAAATTAGGGTGGTGGTGGTGGGGGAAGTTATGCTTTCCTCATACAAGTTTAAGAAAAAGTCGAGTGAGTGTTTCGAACTCCAATTTTTTGTTTTAAGTCAGGATAAAACCTTTCAGAAAGGTACCAAATGGCTTCGTGCCCTACAGGTTATGTGGAATTTTTACCCAGTAAAAACTCACCTTTTCTATTGTCACTTTTGTATTGGCCAGTTTGGAATCGTAATATTAATGACAGTAATGTTAGTAACTTAATAACGTATTACATAGAGACTATAATTTATCAGGAACCCAATACAGATTGTCTCAGTTTAAAAATATTAGACAAAAAATTAGATAAAATCATTTCTATTCATTATAGCTAGATAATAATGATTACAACTCGTTGATTAAAGCGTGAAGACATATGAAGTGACTCAAAGACCTGGAAAGTTAATACTAAACGTTATAGAGTTACTAGGTTATTTAAATTGCATAAATTACTACATTTAGTTGAATCAATTAATATAATTAAATATAAAGTTTTCCTAATAAGCTAATTTGTACTAATGATTTTTTTTTTTAAATTTTGAACGAAATATTTTTATTTAATAAATAATGGGGCTATTTTTATTATTATTATTATTATCTGTGTGGCAGCACCAAGCCCTATGTTATCCAAAGCCCTTCTAGACCCATATAGTTACCCCAAAGTTCGGAGCTTTCTCAGTACTACCGGCCTCCGGTCCTCGGTGTTCTCTCCATACAGACAACACTGTCCATCACCGTGCAGTGAGATATAAGAGGCTCCTAGGAAGAAAAAAAATCTAAGGACAGCACTGCTAGACTCGAACCCGGGACCTCCGCGTTGCTAGTCCAGCGCGCTACCACTGAGCTAATCCCTTTCCTGTCTGTAGTCTAACAGGACAGATCTGTAAAATGGTGGACCCTATGCTCGTATTTAAATAACTTTTAAAATAACTAAATGTTTGTTTCAGTTCCTTACAATGTTCAAGAAGTTTTATGGCTATCAAAATACAATCTTTTCAAATACTTTATAAAAATCCTAAATTGGGTAACCTAGTTATATACTTAATCTCCCACTTGGAATCCACGTCTAATAATTTAAGCGAGCAGATATTTGGGTAGCGGTAATCCTCAATTTTAGCAATTATATCTAACCACTTAACTGAATGTTTACATAGAAGAAGTTATGCATGTTGCAACAAAATTGATCAAAAATTTAATGTTACATGAAAAAAACATTTTTGGAAATCTAATTTTTAATCCCAGTCTTAATTTTTGAGTATTTTATTTATTTTTGAAACTTACAATTACATTGTCTGCATGAAACGATCAATATTTTGAGTGCTATTTGTAGAATAACTGACTTGCTGCAAAGAGAAGTTTACCAGTGGTGATAGCTACTAAAAAATAATTTATAGAAGATGTTCCAGAGGCTACGAGTATATTCCCTTCACCCTCCTGGCCGCCTTCTGCTGTGTTTGTGTGGCTACTTTCAGTTGGATGTACGATTCCAGGATTTTCAATGTTTCACTATGTTTTGGATGTTGAAGATTTGGAGATCGTTTTTGTAAAAGGAAGATTGGATACATTACAATTTTTGTATGTAAGGTTTCGATGCATTGAAGAAAGTAATTTTAAACTTTTCTTTTAATTCAGGTACTTAAATACAATTCATTTAATGAGTGATAAATATGATCTTACTAATTTTGAACAAAAAATTTAGAGTACCTCCTAAGGAGACTTGTCAAGTAGTGATCGACGTAGAAATTGGTTTATGGTTTCCCCATATAATGTTATCATGTCTACAGCAGATTGAGTTGGAATTAAAGTAACCAGTAGCCTTTGGACGATCAGGATTCGGGTGTTGATGGTTAATCTACTTACTGTGTATACGATATTTAGATGTAGCCCAGGAATCTTACTTCAAACAACGTCTGCTTTTTACATGGAATAGACTGTTCCGTGGTTACCACATAAGTGGAAGGCAAGATACTATTTTCTTGAGTTTACATAATAACCCTTCTTGTCAAACCGCTCAAACGCTTGTGTGTTACCTACAACATGAGCAGGGGAGTATTGCTTCATGTACTTCAAAGGTGAAGTTGTAAAGCATACACTTTTACTTCATTTCTATAATCTAATCGTCAGAGTTTCCCCATTCTTCGAAACTTATTAATATCTATATTACCTTAGTGTTATACGGTGGTATGTATCTATTGGTACGGCACTCTATATGTAAAATTAATCCTGATTCACAAAATTTGCGTAAAAATGATACAAAATGAAAAATAAACATTCATTATGGTAGTATCTCCAGTTTAGGCATTTTAATTGAAACCTTCTAAATAATGTCCATATGGAAATTCAAGTAAAAAATTTCTACCTTTTTGCATTTCATACTGCTGTAAGAGGAAGCATTGTAATCGTGTCAAATTTTCAATATCCTCTTTTCACCGGAAATATATGTTTTGAGTACTTCTGAGACAGAAAAAATGGTTTAGGGAAATTTGTTATGTATTTGGTCAGGAAAACTCAAAAAACTGTAAATCGTAGTAAGTTTAAACTTGGTATCTCGTTTAAATGCTACCAGGAGATCTGAAATAAGATTTTTGCCAAAATTGTAACGATTTTCTTGAGTTTACAAGAATTGTTTGAGTTTTCCTGAACGTAAAATACTTTTACGTTCTCAAAAATTGATCCAACGATTTACTTTAAATTATTTTGACTATTTTTCAAGTTTGGCGCTGGATTTCTTGTGCTGAACTTGGAAAGGAAGATATATCTTGACATCAAGCTTATCCTGAATCCACGTTGTCTACTTCTTTCCTCATCTCAAGCTAATTTCCTCTGATGGACCCAAACTACTCACGAGGCGGTTTCAATTCTTGAGCAAAATGGGCATTTGAGGCCTAAGTGTATCTACTTATTTCGGAGGCCCAATGATCTTGAATAGAATAGCATTTCCGGTGAACTGATTTTCTTTAGACTAGAAATTTTGGCAACATCTTTAATTCTTATTGATTTTGTGTAGAAGATACAATCGTATAATACATTGAAATGGCACTTTAGCCTAACATCCCTCCGGCCCGACAACGCTCACAAAATGAATTATTCCGGATAAATGTTTCAAATAAAAGTTATAGCTAATTATATGATTTAACTGTGTAACTTTTAGTTAATTGAATTTGATCAAAACCTGTATGGTCCCTATATAGCAACCAAAACGATAGATATATCGAGTTTCAGTTTTCTTTAATTTTCCGTTTTTGAGTTGTGCTGACCCAGAAACGAATTTCTAAAATCCACTTCCGATGAAAACTTATTATAGAAATTTTACATGATCGCAATAATTCCTCTGAAGGTGGAAGAGAAATTAAGAAGAAATCAGGCATGAAACACTTACAGACTTTTTTTTTTTTTTTTTTTTTTTAATTTATCTAAGGCGTCTCAACATCTGTGGTCATTTGCGCCCGGAGCCTTCTCAGTGCACTGCCGGCCTCCGGACAGTGTTCTCCCGTTACAGACAACACTGTCCATCACCGGACAGTGGGCTGTAGGGGCTCCTAGGAAGAGAAAATCTAAGGGCAGCACGACTGGATTCGAACCCGTGATCTCCACGTTACTAGTCCAGCGCGCTACCACTGAGCTAATCCCTTCCCTCACTTACAGACTTAATTTTATAGCAGTTCTCAGAACCAATTTTGTAGTATTGTGATCGTGTCGAAGTTTCGAAATTGAATTTTCAAAGGAAATACATGTTTTTAAGGTTGCCGAGTAAGAAAAAAAAAAAAAATGTTTTTAGCAAATGTTTTATATATATATGTGTGTGTGTGTATGTATGTATGTTAATAGAATATCTCAAAACCGAAACTTCTACGAAATTTAAATTTGATATTCCGTTTGGATACTACCACCGCATCTGACACGAATTTTTCAGATAATTTCCATTAAGCTGGAAGTGTGACTGGACCTAATTATTTATTTTTTCAATTCTTTTCCCTTTTCTATTCTTTGGGGGTGTTGTGAGGGAATAGTAGCTTTGTGCTTTCCTTTAAAGTACCACTTCAGTACAATGTACGATTTTACCACTTATATGATATTAATATATATTAGGAGCATTGACAGAATCTTAAATTTGAAGAAAAATCATTAACCGGAATGACAACTTTATATGATAGGTTTTTGGGATTTTCTCAAAAACGGCCACAACGATTTTCTTTAAGCGTGGAATTCTCATTGTACAGATATAAATCTAACACTTTCATTTGAAATATTTTGCCAAAAAATGGTTGATTTTAGATTGGTTTACGGTAGAAAACTGAAATATACTTTTCACATCCGTTTGTCCGATTTTCTTGAAGCTCGAAATTTCCACAACATATTTAATTTTTTCTTTTTTTTAAGGAGTTTCCTTAATACTGAGGCTTTCCTCAACCTAATATGTCCTTAAGTAACATATTTAATTCTAATTAATATTATTTTTATGATAGAATAGGGTAATAAACTGAAACAGCACTATAGAGGAAACCATAACCTCATCTCTCCTCTAAAAGTTTCCTTTAAATAAATTGTCCCAGTGAAATGTTTCAAATATAAGTTGTTTCTCTATGTATGTGTAGTTGATACAACAAAGTTTAAAGAAAATCGTTGGAGCCGATTTTGAGGAAATTGCAAAAAATTGAAAAAAAAAAAAAATACATTCAGGAAAGTGGTACTTTGGGTTAAGGAATTTTGACAGGTAACCTACTGTCGTATCCCATGGTGATACCTATACGAAATATCAAGTTTGAACTTTCTACGATTTTTCGTTTTTGAGCTATGCTGTTCGGATACATACATACATAGATATGTACACATATACAGACCATTTGCTAAAAACCATTTTTTTGGACTCAGGGGACCTCAAAACGGATATTATCCTGTGAAAACTCGATATCGAAAATTTGACACGATTACAATACTTCCTCTTACTAGGGAGTAACAGAATGTAAAAAGGTTCCACAAAGAGGGTGCACACCAGTAACAAAACTAAGAGATTGCAGTTTTCTACAAAAAAAAGAAAAAAAAAAATGGTGTGAAACACTCACTCGACTTTCTTATACTGAAATTAATATGATTACGAATCTTACAAATTTTCTTGGATAACAAAAACTTTGATATTTTACTTAGCCCTAATATAAATATTTGGTAATAGTTAAAAATGATTATCTGAAGCCCAGAAAAGTGCACCAATAATTACGAACAAACCTACATCACTTTTGAACCCTCCAAAAAGCCAAATTTCCTGGAAATTGGCTTCAGATGAAAGTAATAGGCATTTATGTGTGTAAACATCACTTACGTGAAAATAGTTCGGGCTTTCTTCAAACACAGAATTTCAACAACATATTTAATTCTAATTAGTACTATTTAGATGTTAGAATTGGTAATTAACTGAAACAGCACTTTAGAGGAAACCTCCCCCATCTCTCTCCCAAAATTGTCCTTAAATAAATTTTCCCAGAGAAATGTTTCAAATATAAAATTATAGCTCATTATATGTGTAGTTGATATAACAAGTTTAAAGAACATTGTCTGAGCTATTTTTGAGAAAATTACAAAAAAAAAAAAACGAAAAATTGATTCAGTAAAATGCCATGTCCGGTTGAATGAGGTTCTCCTGGATGGCATTTAAACGAAATATTAAGTTTGAATATGATGTGATTTTTCGTTTCCACCAACACACAGACCAATTGCAAAAAAAAAAAAACACTTTTTTGGGCTCAGGAGACCCCAAAAGGTGTATTTCCGGTAAAATTCGATAACGAAAATTTGCCACGATTATAATATCTCCTCTTACTAGGAATAAGGTCATACCCAGGCAATTTCAAAACAGGTATTATTTTTGGTGAAATCTCAATTTGAAAAATTTGACGTGCCGCAATATTTATTCTTACAGTAAGATTATATATAAAATATATATTTACCAGGGAAAATGGATTTTGGGGGGAATCTGGGGGATTAGTAACGTTAATCTTCCAGTTTAATGTACCAGGAGAAGCCGCTGAGTTAGGCAGATATTGTGATTTCAGTATAATATAACTTCATGTATAAAATGTATTATAATCGTAGAATTGTATTAAGGCGTCCCAACCCCTTGGGAAATTGTCACTGCATGGCAGTGTGTTAGCACTTCACTTAAGTGTTTAATATTTTTTTTTCTGAAAAACTTTTTAGTAATTTAGAAGCTAAATAGTTTATATATTATATAATGTTTAGAAACTCCGTGGTTACTATAATTAGTATTTTAAATAGTCTAAAAGTGGTTTGGCATATGAATTGACGGCTCACCCACTGTATCATACATTTTAAAGATATCGTCAATATCAGATAATTAAAAGAAAGCCAAATTTAGCTACGACCCACCGTTTTCAAGATAGCACCCTAACTCGGAGGCTTACCTGGCTATTAAGGCTTCGCAAATCTTTGGAAATAATTTAGAAAAGTACTGAGAACACGTAATTTTCTTGGACGTGTCCCAAAACAAACATGGGTCTAAAAAAAAAAAAAAAAAACAATAAAAAAGTGACATAAAAATTGTAATTACTGTATCCATCATTGAATGAAATTGATAATGAATCAAATAAAAATATAAGACGTGAACTATTAACAAAAATAAATAAATAAATAAAACCATTCTCTGTAATGTTATGTGGTTTCTTATTGGGAAATTTATCGATATTTAATGATATTCCATTAAATTATTCATTGGATGATATTTGAAGTTGAAAGATGTTTTTAATGAACAATTTCTCCATGGCAATACAGACCAAGGATGTATCTTGTGATGGCGTTAATACCTACATACATTCAAGAAGAATCCATGTAGAGTTCGGCCATGGTCACAACCTATCCAGTACTACAGACTTTCAGATGACTTTCAATAGAATGCAGCACCATTCATTTTTTACACCTTTTTTTTTACTGACTGTAATGATTGGAAACACTGGATATTACATAATTACAACAATATGAAATTGTTGGAAGAAGTAAAACAATTTATAATCAGAAAATCATTTCTGCAGGTATTGTTGCAAAACAAGTCTTCCGCAAGAGTCGATAAATATTAAATGCAATGAAATTATTAAGTATTTGTTTGTTGTGAAATCTCTCCAGTCGCTTACAGCTCCTAGCATTCTAATTATACAATACCTATTTAAGTAAATTTGAATCTACGTGTGTTTCACTATACATATATAGGGTGACCAGAGTTATATGCTCCACCCACTTTTTTTTTAAACGGCGGGAAATTTCGAAAAACTAGAAAACACGTATTTAATCATTTTTAGTCTAGTTTATTTTCAGTGATTGAACCATTTTTTTATACCCCAATATCCCGAGATACAGCATCCAACTTTTTTTTTTCAAATGGAACATTATATTTTTTTTTGCATATTTTTATAGTAATTGAGCCTCTAAAAAAAAAAATTAAAATCGGTTAGGTTTTTCAAAAGTTATGGCAATTTAAAATATGAAAAACAAATTTCAGTTTAATGTCAAAATTACCTTATTTTTTCTTTAAGAAGCTCTTCAAACTGGGCACCATCAACGGATAGGCAAGCCAAAGCTCTGGACTCCCACGCTCTGTTTGTAGCAGCACTTAGGTGGCAAAGTCAACATCTAGGCAGGCTAGAGTTATTCGACGTTCCATATCTTCGACTGATGTCATGGGATTAAGGTTACTGTACATTTATTTTTTAGATATCCCCACAAAAAATGCACAATTTTATGGACTGATGAATTAAAGTTTACCAACAATGGCCTTCTTAATCGTTGGAACTTTAGAATATGGGCAGAAGAAAATCCACAAGTTACCTTCGCCACACGCCATTAGGTTGTTTTTTCTACAAATGTTTGGTGTGGAGTTTGAGGAAACCAACTAATCGGCCCATACTTCTACAGAGGGAACTTAACTGGTGAAAGGTATCTAACTTTTTTAAGAGACATTTTGCCAATTTTGCTTGAAGATGTTCCTCTAAAACGTCGGTTAGATATGTATTTTCAACAAGATGGTTGCCCGGCACATAATGCGAGAGTTGTTCGACATTACCTGGACAGAAATTTCCACGAAAAGTGGTTAGGAACTCATGGTCCGATCCAATGGCCACCTCGACCTCCGGACTTAACCCCAATGGACTATTTTTTGTGGGGATATCTAAAAAATAAAGTGTACAGTAACCTTAATCCCGTGGCTTCAGTCGAAGATATGGAACGTCGAATAACTCTAGCCTGCCTAGATGTTGACTTTGCCACCTAAGTGCTGCTACAAACAGAGCGTGGGAGTCCAGAGCTTTGGCTTGCCTATCCGTTGATGGTGCCCAGTTTGAAGAGCTTCTTTAAAGAAAAATAAGGTAATTTTGACATTAAACTGAAATTTGTTTTTCATATTTTAAATTACCATAACTTTTGAAAAACCTAACCGATTTTAATTTTTTTTTTTTTAATTTTTTTAGAGGCTCAATTACTATAAAAATATGCAAAAAAAAATATAATGTTCCATTTGAAAAAAAAAAGTTGGATGCTGTATCTCGGGATATTGGGGTATAAAAAAATGGATCAATCACTGAAAATAAACTAGACTAAAAATGATTAAATACGTGTTTTCTATTTTTTCGAAATTTCCCGCCGTTTAAAAAAAAAGTGGGTGGAGCATATAACTCTGGTCACCCTGTATTTCTAATTTCTCATAGTACTGTAAGAGGATTTTCGATATTTTCTAATTTCTATTTATTTATAATTAATTTTGCTTAGATGGTAGAATTGTATAATCAACTATGATAACACTTTAGTGGAAAACATGACCGTCCCCCTCCACCCAAAAAAAAACCGTTACAAATAAAAGTTGTAGCTCTTTATATGTGTAATTTACATATTTAGTTTAAAGAAAATTGTTTTAGAGCCATTTTAGAGAAAATACCAGAAAACTGGAAAATAATTTTCAGTAAAAACGCACTTCCATTCATTCGATTTTTTGTTTGAAACTCGGAATTTCAACAACATATTGAATTCTAATTAATATTATTTAGTTGATAGAATTGTGAAGTACACTGAAATAACATTTTATGTACAGGAAAACCTAACCCAATATCTCCCCCAGAAGTGCCCTTAAATAAATTTTCCCGGAGAAATGTTTTAAATAAAAGTTGTATCTCTTTGTATGTGTAGTTGATATACCCAGTTTGAAGAAAATCGTTCGAGCCATTTTTAGAGAAAATTGTAAAAGACCAAAAAAACCGTTCAGTAAAATGGCAGCTATGGTTGAACTATTTTTCTAAAAAAGTTATTTTCAGGTCTTCTGGTGGGACTTTAACGAATATTTAGTTTGAACATTCTGCGGTTTTTCGTTTTTGAGATATTTTGTCCCATACGCACACACAGACATGCAGACCATTTGCTAAAAACCATTTTTTTGGACTCAGGGGACCTCAAAACGGACATTTCCGGTGAAAATTCGATATCGAAAATTTGGCATGATTGTAATACTTTCTCTAACAGCAGTTAGAGAAATTAAAAGAAAATACAGTTGGTGTGAGGGGACAAGTGCCAAACTACTAAATCAGGCAAGTAGAGAGGAAGTGATTATATTGTAGACCACAAGAACGCGCCAATAAAATTGAACCAACCCTGCAAATAACATTTGAAATTTAACGCTCCAAATTCCGTAGAACGATCTAAAAATCTCTTTTTTACTTTCTCTTACTCCTAGAAAGAGGAAGTATTGTAATCGTGTCAAATTTTCGATATCGAGTTTTCACCGGAAATATCCGTTTTGAGGTCCCCTGAGTCCAAAAAAGTGGTTTTTAGCAAATGGTCTGTGTGTGTGTGTGTGTGTGTGTTGTGTGTGTGTATGTATGTGAACACCATAGCTCAAAAACGAAAAAGCGTAGAAAGTTGAAATTTGATATTCCGTTTAGAGGTCACCATGGCATCTGACTGTACGTTATCTGTAAAAATTCCTCAACCGGAAGTACCACTTTACTAGTTGGATTTTTTACTTTTTTGCGATTTTTTCAAAAATGGCTCTGACGATTTTTTTGAAACTTGTTATATAAACTAAACATGCAAAGATCTACAACTTTTATCTAAAACATTTCTCTGGGAAATTTCTTTTAAGTTCACTTTTAGTGGAGGGGTGGGGTTAGATTTTCATCAAAGTGCTATCCTAGTTCATTATACAATTCTATCATCCAAACATAATTAGTTTGCAATAAATAGATGGCTGAAATTCCGAGTTTCAAGAAAATTAGTAAACCGGAAGTGCACTTTTACTGAACAGTTTTTTCAGTTTTCGACGAATTTCATTAAATTTGGTACACAAACTATAAAATTTGTCAATTATCATTTTGAGAACTGGAGTAAGAGAAAGTTGTGTGAGTGTTTCACACCAGATTTTTTTTATTAAAAATGTTACAAATAATAGTGATAGGTTTGTATGTTTGCAGTTACCATGCCATGTTTAAAATAAATCTTTATAGTCGTTTTCCAGAAAATTCTAAAAAATTCAAAAACCTATTCTGTAATATCAAACTTTCGGGTAATTTTTTTTTTTTTTTTAATTTGGAATTCAGCTGCTATCGCATATTAATGTTATAACGGTCTTAGAACCATACTTTATATTGAAGTGGCAATTTAAAAGAACGCTTAATGAAACTGTCCGCCTCCCTCCAAAAAAAAACCTCTAAAAAATTAATTTCATTTTAAATACCATTTGTGTAGAAAGTACGTTCTACCAACCTATAATACTATGGACAATTGAATACATAAATAAAAGGTCAACTATGAAGAAAATCTGTCCATTTGCAACTTGGAGAATTTCAGTTACAGGATGTACAGCAGCTATAACAGGAAGCAATAAATTTAAATTAAGTTCAATCATAGTGTTGTTATCTAGTGGGCAATTTCACAACTAAGCAGAGCTACTGCATAGGATCTACTCTGCCGTGGCAATTTTCTGAACTAAGCATTTTCCCGATATTAAATTAACCAATATAAAATTTCTTTTTGTATCTTTCTTATTTTGTATAATTGATATTGTTGAATTAAATAATTTATATTTGCTTTGGACAAGTGATCGAGTTACTTCTTAATTTATTTCATTGAAATCATGTCATAGTTTCTGTAATACAACATTCATTTAATCACTTTTTTAACTTCTGTTATTCCTAGTAAGAGCCAGTATTGTAATCGTGCCAAATTTTCGATATCGAGTTTTCACCAGAAATATCCGTTTTGATGTCCCCTGAGTCCATAAAAGTGGTTTTCAAAAAATGGTTTGTGTGTATATATGTATGTATGTGTGTGTGTATGTATGTATGTATGTATGTATGTATGTATGTATGTATGTATGTATGTATGTATGTATGTATGTATGTATGTATGTATGTATGTATGTATGTATGTATGTATGTATGTATGTATGTATGTATGTATGTATGTATGTATGTATGTATGTAGTATGTATTAATGTATGTTGTATGTATGTAATGTATTGATGTATGTATTGTAATGTATGTATGTATCTATGTATGTATGTATGTATGTATGTATGTATGTTGTATGTATGTATGTATGTATGTAATGTAGTAGGTATGTATGTATTCTGTAGTAGGTCTGTATGTAATGGTATGTAGGTATGTAATTATGTATGTATGTATGTATTATGTATGTATGTATGTATGTATGTATTGTATGTATGTATTGTATGTATGTATTGTATGTATGTATGTATGTATGTATGTATGTATGTAGGTATGTAGGTATGTATGTATGTATGTATGTATGTATGTATGTATGTATGTATGTATGTATGTATGTATGTATGTATGTATGTATGTATGTATGTATGTATGTAGGTATGTATGTATGTATGTATGTATGTATGTATGTATGTATGTATGTATGTATGTATGTATGTATGTATGTATGTATGTATGTATGTATGTATGTATGTATGTATGTATGTATGTATGTATGTATGTATGTATGTATGTAAGTATGTATGTATGTATGTATGTATTGTATGTATGTATGTATTGTATGTATGTATGTATTGTATGTATGTATGTATGTATGTATTGTATGTATGTATGTATTGTATGTATGTATGTATTGTATGTATGTATGTGTTGTATGTATGTATGTATTGTATGTATGTATGTATTGTATGTATGTATGTATTGTATGTATGTATGTATTGCATGTATGTATGTATTGCATGTATGTATGTATTGTATGTATGTATGTATTTATGTATGTATGTATGTATGTATGTATGTATGTATGTATGTATGTATGTATGTATGTATGTATGTATGTATGTATGTATGTATGTATGTATGTATGTATTGTATGTATGTATGTATTGTATGTATGTATGTATGTATGTATGTATGTATGTATGTATGTATGTAATGTATGTATGTATGTATGTAATGTAATGTATGTATGTATGTATGTATGTATGTATGTATGTATGTATGTATGTATGTGTATGTATGTATGTATGTATGTATGTATGTATGTATGTATGGTATGTATGTATGTTATGTATGTATGTATGTATGTATGTATGTATGTATGTATGTATGGTATGTATGTATGTATGTATGCATGTATGCATGTATGCATGTGAATAGCATAGTTCAAAAACGAAGAAGCGTAGGAAGTTCTAACTTGATATTCCGTTTAGTTATCACCATGGGATTCGACAGTAGGTTATCTGTCAAAGCCGGAAGTACCATTGTAGTAGTTAATTTTTTTAATTTTTTGCGATTTTCTCAAAAATGGCACCAACGATTTTCTTCATACTTTGCAAATCAACTACACACACAAAGAGCTACAACTTTTATTTGTAACATTTTGCCAGAAAATTTCATTTAATGGTATCTTTGGGGGGGGGGTTACCGTTTCTCCTAAAGTGCTATTTCAGTTTATTATAGAATTCTGTCATCTAAATAATGTTATTAGAACTAAATATGTTGTTGAAATTCCGAGTTTGAAAGAATCTGATGAATGGAAGTGCGCTTTTACTGAAATGTATTTTTCAGTTTTCTGGTATTTTGTCTGAAACCTCCAAACATTTTCTTTAAAATAGAAATGTGAACTACACATATAAGGAGCTACTACTTTTATATGAAACGTTTCTCCTGGTAAAGTAATTTAAGGGGGTTTTGGGGAAGGTTTGAGGTTATGTTTTTCTCTAAAGTGCTATCATAGTTGATCATACAATTCTATCATCCGAACAAAATTAATTAGAAATAAATAGATTTCCAAAATTCCGAGTTTTGAGAAAATTAGTAAACCGGAAGTTCGCTTTTACTCAACAATTTGTTCAGTTTTTGCTATTTCTTGCATAACAACCCCGACGTATTTCATTAAATTTGGTATGTTAACTATAAAATTTATCACTTACAATTTTGAAATCTCTGCAGTAAGAGAAAGTTGTGTGAGTGTATTACACCAGATTTTTTTTTTTTAAACTAAGAATTATTACCACATATTTGTTCTTGCGACACACCAGATGTCTATTCAGGCTGACGTTTTTTCATTCTTCGCCCTAAGTTTGCAGAATTCTGCTACATGGTTGAAAAATTGTTGTTTTATAAGAAGCGCTGAATCAACAGAAAGACTGGGATCTTCTCTTTTTCTTTCTCTCGCTCGCAGTAACAGGAAATATTCCGATCATATCAATTTTCCAAAATTGAGTTTTCATAGGAAATACGTGTTTTGAAGTTTATTGTGTATGTGTGTAAGTGCGTGTGTATGTGTGTGAGAGAGGTTGGGGGAGTGAGAGGGAAACTGCCCAGATTCCTCTATGACTTTTTAGAGTTACGAAGGTCCGAGTGCGCTTGGGATCGGTCCTTTCGGACCCATTTGTCTTCAAATTGGAATACCACAAGGGGCGGCATTAAGTCTTACCTTATTGATGATGGCGCTAAATAATCTAGCTACATTGTAAGAGAACCAACCTCTCGAAATCATTACATGTTAATGATCTTGTACTTTATCTGTCAAAAACTGAAAAACCTTTCTGTAAAAACACACTTCCGGTTTAATAATTTTCTTGAAACTCGGAATTTTGGCAATCTATTTCTTTCTAATGAATATTATATAGATGATAGAATTGTGTAATAAACTAAAATAGCACTTTAGAGGGCAAACTAACCCTACCCCTCCCCCAAAAGCGCCCTTAAATGCAATTTTCCGGAGTAATATTTCAAATAAAAATTGTAGATCCTTTTATTTATACTTGATATATAATGTTTAATGAAACTTGTTGTAGCCGTTTTAAGTACCAGAACATCGAAAATACTTTTCAGTAAAAACGCACTTCTGGTATTTTGTTTTCTTCAAACTCGGACTTTCAACAATACATTTAATTATAATTAATATTATAAGATGATAGAATTGTGAAATAAACTGAAATAGCTTTTTACTGGACAACCTAACCCCCCCTCCTCAAAATTGCCCTTAAATGCAATATCCAGGAGAAATGTTTCAAAATAAAATTGTAGATCCTTGTATGTGTAGTTTATATACTAATTTTAAAGAAAATTAGAAAGAAAGAAGTAAAAAAACTAATCAGTAAAGTAGTACTTCCGGTTTGGGGATTTTGACAGATGACGTACTGTCAGATCCCATGGTGATTAACAAAACGGTATATCAAGTATGATCTTTCTGCGGTTTTTCTTTTTTGAGCTATGCTGTTCACATTCTCACATACACATACGTACACACACACTGACACAAAATCCATTTTCAAAACACACCTTTTTTTGGACTCAGGGGACCTCAAATCGGATATTTCAGGTAAAAACTCGATATCGAAAATTTGATACGATTACAATACTTTCTCTTACTGGGAGAAAGAGAAAGTAAAAAATAAATAAAAATAAACAAATAATTAAAAAAAATATATTTTTTCATTTCCAATGCAAATATTCATATTCTTACACTTCTTTAAATTGCAGTCATAAAAGCCCAGCGCCCTAAAATGAGGGCACCAATTTCTTTCGAAAACAGGTGGTCCATCGGACCAACGAGATAAATTCTTCTATCTACTAATTTAAAATGTTCTCTAAACTTAATATTCTAAAGATAATAGTAACTGTGTCAAAAAACATAATAATTTCTGCGCTAATGGGTTAAGGAATTAAAGAATATTAGAAATGAATTTGGGTTAGTATTATTTGATTTTATTCAAAATGATTTTAGTAAGTGGAATGATTTTTTTCTTTAAGTCCGGGAAAATATAAGGGTTAAAGTGATAGAAAATATAATGTTAAGTGATAGAATCAGCCATATCCGGAGCAAGAAATTCGGCATATAATTTAACATAGAAACATTTAGATTTGCAATTAAAAGATAATGTATCTTATTTTAATGATGAATTTAATATTAATAATATCAGTTTAATCGAAAAATTGAGAGCTGAACTATTAAACTTAAATTATAAAAGGTTTACTACGTCCGTACAAAACTCTACATTAGATGAAAGAGAGTCTATACTGCATTTCGCAGCGATTTGCCCAGCATTAAGCAGATAATAATGAAATATTTTGGACAGGAAATAATATCACAGAATAATTTTAATGGATTTTTACTTTCTCTTACTCCTAGTAAGAGGAAGTATTGTAATCGTGTCAAATTTTCGATATCGAGTTTTCACCGGAAATATCCGTTTTGAGGTCCCCTGAGTCCAAAAAAGTGGTTTTTAGCAAATGGTCTGTGTGTGTGTGTGTGTGTGTGTCTGTGTGTGTGTATGTATGTGAACAGCATAGCTCAAAAACGAAAAATCGTAGAAAGTTCAAACTTGATATTACGTTTAGGTATCACCATGGGATCTGACGGTGCGTTATGTGTCAATATTCCTCAACCGGAAGTACCACTTTACTAGTTTTTTTTTTACGTTTTTGCGATTTTCTCAAAAATGGCTCCGAAGATTTTCTTTAAACTTTATATATCAACTACACATACAAAGAGCTACAACTTTTATTTGAACATTTCTCAGGAAAATTCATTTAAGGGCAACTTCTGGGGAGGGGTAGGGTTAGGTTTTCATCTTAACTGCTGTTTCAGTATATTAGACAATTCTGTCATCTAAATAATGTTAATTAGAATTAAATATGTTGTTGAAATTCCGAGTTTGAAAAAAAATAGATAACCGGAAGTGCGTTTTTACTGAAATATAATTTTCAGTTTTCTGGTATTTTCTCGAAAATGGCTCCAACGATTTTCTTTAAACCAGCGTTGTTAACTATACATATAAAGAGCTACAACTTTTATTTGAAACTTTTCCCCTGATAAATTCATTTAAGGGGACTTTTGGGGGAGGGGGGTTATGTTTTTTCTTTAAAATGCTATCACAGTTGATTATACAATTCTGTCATCCAAATTGAAATAACTAGAAATTAATATATGACCCAAATTCCGAGTTTCAAGGAAATTAGTAACCGGACAGTTTTACTGGACAGTGTTTTCACTTTTCGACGAATTTCATTAAATTTGGTACACTAACTATAAAATTTGTCAATTATAATTTTGAGTACTGGAGTAAGAGAAAGTTGTGTGAGTGTTTCACACCAGATTTTTTTTAAATGGAAAAGATTGGCAGTAAATTTTAAAATATAACAGATCAGCATTTTGTAATAGGCAAAATTTATTAAAAACAATGTCATTCTCATAATAGACAAAAGTTATGCTCTGTGTGTACAGACAACAGGTCACATCGAGCCAAAGTTTAATAATAATTTTGTTTGTTATTTATTTGCAGTAAATGGTATAAAACGATGTTTTTTATTTAAAAAAAAGGGGTTAAAAGTTTTTAATTTTGTTCTAAAATGTTAAGATAATGATTTTGTACCCCCTCCCCCGATGGTTAAAACCAGGGGTTTTTTGTGTCTTTACTGAATAAGAAATGTTTATTTGATTTTTGTATTAAAATTTGCAATAAAGGTAATTTTTTATTATATATAATAATAATAATAGAACTTTATTTTTTCAAATGGCATACAACGGTGTATCAACAAGTTGCTCTATAGACATAGATTAATCCGTCAGCCATATTTATATATATTCCAACTATTAATGAGTTATGTTACAAATGTCATTGCTGTTTTTAGTACCACTGAACGTGGCCTCATTAGGCCGCAACGTCCAGTTAAATAGTATTAAACTTTGAAAACGTAAATACAACTGTGCAATAATAAACAAGTTGGCTTATTTCAGCATTCATTAATGGCTCTTTTTGAATTAAAATACCGATAGTAGGTTGCTTTTTATATAGACGAATAGATTATTTTTGTAAATATTTTTATTGTACATAGTAGGATTGGAGTAAACTGGAGTAGAGGTATATTAAGTACTCCATGCTATAATGTATATAGGTAAAAAAGTTAGTGTGAATGATATGTTTGTATGTATGGTTAGGTTAGGTATAGGTTTGTGTGAATGCTTAGGTATTTAGGTATATCGGAGAGTATTTATTTGGATGAATGTATTTATTAGCTAGTACGAATAAGATAGGTTTACAGTGCAATTGAGTTGTTATTGAGTTATGATAAAAAAAAAAAATGACAAGAATAAATGAATTAAAACCATGAGAATGAAACTTCGTGGATTATGAGAAATCTGATTCATGTAAGCAAATAAGAAAAATCTTTTGAACGAAAGATTCAATAAGTTATTTAAGATACAATATTTGGATGTGCGGACATGAGGTAAGTCTTGTTACCTTGCATGTATTATTACTTTCTCTTATACCTAGTTAGAGGAAGTTATTGTTATCGTGTCAAATTTTCGATATCGATTTTTCACAGGTAATACACATTTTGAGATTCACTGAGTCCGATAAAAGTAGTTTTTATAAAATGGTCTCTGTTGTGCGCGTTTTTCTGTCGGTTTGTCTGACTCTGTGTGGTCAGCATAACTCATAAGACGGAAAATGGCAGAGAGTCTATATTTGGTTTAAGTACTACCATTTGACTTGATCATTATATTTTTGTCAAAATTGATCAGCCGAAAGTATCATTATATTGAAAATGCTGTAACGATTTTCTTTAAACATGACAATTTTTATTTGAAACATTTCTTCGGGAAAATTCATTTCAGGGGAGTTCTATTTTAGTTTATTATGTTATTTTATTATCCATATAGGGGGTACCAAGATAAAAACCCTTCTTTACGCAGATGACATTGTTCTCCTTTCGGACAACCCCATTTCCTTGCAGAGAAATATTAATATTCTGGAAACTTATTGTGTCCAATGGAACCTCTCTGTTAATTTAGAAAAATCCAAAATAATGATATTTCGAAAAGGAGGTAGATTAGCGGCTTCAGAAAAGTGGTTCTACAAAAATTCCGGATAGAGGTAGTGAACCGCTATAAGTATTTGGGTATCATTTTAACTCCGCGTATGTCCCTGGTCCCCCACCTTGAAAATAAAGTGTCGATAGCTAAGCTCGGTTTAAACCGGGTTTGGGCTAACTTTATTCTTAATAAGAACGTTCCTCTCGACGCCAAATATAGGATTTTCAAGAGTGTGTCACGAGCAGTTCTTTCATATGGTGCCCAATCTTGGGGATTTCAGCGTTATAACATCCTTGAAAAATTCCAAAGATTTTTCTTAAAAAAATTATTCTCTCTTCCCTCTCCAACGCCTAATTATGTGCTATCGATTGAGTGTGCTCTTGAACCGTTGGAGACCTTCACCCTTGCTCTGCACTTCAAATACTGCCTCAGAACTCTAGCTCTTGACAATCATCGCCTCCCGAAAATTGTCGCAACTGAAATCATTCAGAAGAAACTGTTTTGGTTTAAACACTGGCTTTCGATGGCGCGTGATTTTTCCAGCGACCTATCTTGCACTCTTAATGATCGTGATAAATGGAGTGATCAACTTTCGAACCTACTTAATAAAATTAGATCAGTTCGCATCGAAGAGTCATTCTGTCGTGCAGGGAATTCTGAGCGCTTTTTTTTGTATAAAACTTTAATCACTGACCATAAGTCATTTGTAACATCGTCCCTATTCAATAACCTCAGACTCTCAGAGATATGCTGGTTGCTGAAACTAAGAGCAGAACTGTTATACCTAAATTATTCCCCTTGGTTGGAGAAAGATTCCGAACGAGAAATGTGTCCTCTCTGTAACTGCCAAGTACGGGAGGATTTGTTTCACTTCTTGGCAGAATGTCCTGCTTTATTGGATGTGCGGCTCCTCCATCTCGGCAAATTTTCACTTTCTGGAGGAGAAATTATTGTTTACCTATCCGGACAACGGCCTTGTCATCCTTTAATTGCTTATGCCCGCCACGCTTGGAGAGTTAGGCACGTCAGGATCTCAGACCCTTTAGGTTAGCTTTTCAGTTTTTTGTTGTAATTTATAAAACGATGTTTGATTTATTTAACCATTAGTTGTGTTAATACTTTTTTTTTTTTTTTTTCTCTCTCTCTTTTACTTTGATATCTTATCCCAGTTCTGTTTCAGTTCTAGTGTAATTCTTGATGTTTTCATAATTTTTCTTTTTTGTATTATTTTTTGTTTTTTCGTAATTGGTTGTAAACTCTAGCAGACGGCTCTTTGCCATGCTTTTGTACTAATGTATTTTAGCATCTACTGTATTATTTAAAAAAAAAAAGAAGAAAGTACTTATAATAATAATTATCCATATAATATCAATAAGAATTAAATATGTTGCCAAAACTCCGTGTTTGTAGAAACTAGATTGACAGGAAGTGCGACTAAACTCAGAAAGGTTCATTAAATTTGTATTCCAACTATACATACAAAGACTATCTATCACTTCTGTTTGCAACTTTTTCCGACAAAAGTTCATTTAAGGAATTTTTGGGGGGTTTTTCTAAAAAAAAATCCTTTTATAACGTGTAGATTCTCTCAGTCATATAAATTCAAGACAATTAAACATCTAGTAAGAATTATATGTAAATGTTCCGCTCGAGAATTTTTTTTTTTGCGATTATTATCACTATTTCTGTCACTAACCACGAACTGCCATTAATATATATATTTTCCCATTTTCTATAAATAAAATTATTATCTTCATACTCAAGGGACCTGAAAATTGTTGGGTTGCCGACGAGAATTTTATTTAGAAATTATGACTGCATCGTAGGGCGTGCTCTGGTAGCAGTGAGAGATAGTATAAGCATAAATGCCTTCTAAGGTTAGTTCATTTGCCAATAGAGTTCTCCAACATCTAACATTTACAGAAAATAAAGTATTATCAAGTCGGACAAGTACCAAATATATTTAAAGCAAATTTATAAAAATAATAATTCCAAATAATAAAAAATTATTTAACATGGATAATAGGTTTAATTTTTATATTTCACTTGGGTTATCCTCTTTCTTTTAATTTTTCAGCCAGAACTATTCTGTAGTTACAGACGAGAAATTAAGTTCTCAGTAAGGAAAAAAGGGATTACGATCGGCACAAATTTTTGAAATGGTATTTTCTCAAGAAATCCCCTTTTCGATGCCCCTGATTATAAAAGAAAGAGTTTTGAGACGCTCAAATAATATAAAATTGCATTTAGGTATTACCACCGCATCTGGGAAGACGTTTTCAGTCAAATTCCACCAAACGTAACTGCGTTTACTGTATAAAAAATAACTGAAACGAGTTTTGCTTTCTATTACCCCTGGGTAAGGACGAACTATCGCGATTGTGACCAATTCTGGAAATTAAGTTTTCATCGGAAATATATGTTTTGAAGTCCCCTGAGTTAGAAAAAAAATATTGATTTTTAATGAATGTATTGCATGTATGCCTTTGTGTTTTTGTGTGTATAATGAAAATATCTCAAAAAACGAAAAAATCGCAATGAGCTTAAACTTCCGGTATTCGGTTTAGGTACTATTCATTATAGCGTCTGACACGAAAGTTTTCGGGCAAAATGTATCCAGATAAAATTGTCACTCTGAGTGGCATTCTTCAGTTTTTCTCGATTTTCTCAAAAACTGCTGCAACAATATTAATTAAACTTTGTATTATCTTTTTTTTAATTTTTTATTGTTACACCAGCGTTTTCTACGCTATAAGCAACACTGATAACACTGCACTTTACATAAACATGCACGCACTCGCGCACATGCATTCTCCGAGGGGAGAAGCTACGCAGTGGTAGCATTCGCTATAAGCTGAGCTAAATGCTCGCATCGCTTGAAGAAAGGAAATCGCGAAGCCACTGTCGTTTTAAACGCCTGGGAGGGTTATCGGGAATAGGGCGGGAGGATAGGTGGCGGGCTAAGGGATTAGAATGGGGTTGCAGGGATTGATGGACTTTTTTAGATCGGGTTCGGGCGCCTAGAATGACGAAAGGAATTTTAAGGTCTCTATGGATCTTTAGATTGGAAACATAGAAAAGAGCATTAACGATGGCGCAAAGGACTTTGGATAGAAGGGATTGTAGTCTTCAGAGCTTGGAAGGTTTTGTATATATCAGTTTTTTATTGTCTAGTGATAGTTTAGGATCTGTTGTCCAGTAGTCGTTTCATTAATGATAGCGCCTGTTGAGTTCAATTCTTTTCAGTCGTATGTGAGGGTTCTAGTTTAATCTTTTGCCTATGAACAACCCTAGGTAGCGGACGACATTAGTGGGTGGGATAGGAATTAAATTGTAATAGATTGGTGGAAGAGTGATGCGGCACAGAGTGATTGTAATATTTTGGGATTTATTTTCATTTAGTTTGATATTTCATTTTTTGAACCATTTTTCTAAGAAAAAGAGCTTGGGTTTGGAGATTGCTACGTGCTATTACTGGGTCTCGGTGAGAGGACGTAGAATTGCGGTGTAGTCTGCATGGGTGAGGAGAACAGTTTCTGGGTGGGTTGGAATATCTTCTGTGTATGTTGTGCACAGGATGTGATCAAGGATACTGCCTTGCGGAATGTCCGCTTCGGCTTTATGATTGGAGAGACTGAGGTTCCGATTGTACTCGGAAGTAACGGTCTGTCAAATAGGACTTTAAGATAAGAAAATAGGTAAATGGGAGGATGCCCTTCCATTTCAGAGTTTTCAAGCTGACCCGGGTGCCATACTCGATCGAATGCTTGCCTCACATCGAGGAAAACACCCGAGTAGTATACTATCTAAATAATAACTTTTATTTGTCCTGGGAAATTCTTTATTGAGGTGTTCCGGGGTAACAGCAGCGCTATGTAATCCTCTAACAGTACCACTTCAGTACAACGTATAGTTGGTTATACAACCTTCCACATTCGAAGAGAATCGATTCTGGAAGTGTGACTTTACAGGATAGATTTTTCAGTTTCTTTTTTTTTTTCAATTTTCTCGAAAATGGCTACAATAGGTTTTTTGAAACTTTGAATGCTCAATGTATTCAAGTTTTAGCTTAACATTTTTAACATTTAACTTGACATTTTTACTTGGTACACTTTCCCGGAAAAATGGATTTTGTTGGAAATTCTCAAGTATCTGTGACGCAATGTTTTGACGCTATATTTTTGATGACATTGTAAACACATTCAAAGTTTACACGATCGCAATAGTCAGACAATAAACATAGTCATTTTATATTCATTTAAATTAACAAACAAAATAAGGTTTTCGAGAAAACTGTTATTTAAAGTAAATTTTAATAATAATTTTACAATTTTTAATAAATTATAATTCAAAAAAGAATATTTGTAGACTAGATTATTGATTATTGTTTCTAGCCTAGATTAATAGATCATGTTTCTTCGGATTAAATTAATTGTTTAGTCTAATGAAAGGTTAAATACGATTTGGTATGAGTGCGGCAGGAACGACTAACCGCTGCATGTTTAATTGTGCTGGCAGTGTGGGTATGCTGACACATATCTCCCTTCCTGTCATAAATTTATACTAGAACAAAATAATTTTAGTTTGAATTGTTACAGTTTACTGCTTAAATAACAACATATCAATTGTTATCGGCTCTCCTATAGTTATGGGGAAGATGAAAGGTCCTGATACAACTTGTCTATTCGATCACACGCTTCTTGCTACTGGACCAAATTAATTGTTCTCACCACTTATAAGATATTTACAGTAAATTTAAACCAAAATTTTTTATTACTACCCCTTTTTATTTTGTCTGAAGATTTCTTACATTAATTTTACTTTAACCGAAGTTGGCTATATATTGGATTGCCATCAGGTTCTACCGACCAAACTTCCTATCCGCCCTATCTCCATGCCTAAGCTCACTTTAAAACATCAGCTTTAAATTTTTTGCTGTAATAGGTTTGCACTGTACCACTCTTTTTGTTTCCCGGGGAGATTTATTTTCACACATTTTCTGGCCAACTTCATTCTTTCTTTTAAACTTCCTTCCTTTAGTCAGGGAAACCAAAGTAAGTCACTTCAATCATACATTTATTTACTAATACATATAATACAATTTCATAAATAAAATATCAGGAAATACCAAAAAAAGAATTAAATACATAGAGACAATATTTAGACAACCAACTAAAATACAAACACGTACTTAATTGATAATACTACAATTTATCGACATCCAAAGATCAATTCCAATCCTTTCTATTTCAAGTCCTTCATCAAATTGTTAACGTTCCCTATTATGTTTCAAATTTAAATCTCCATTTCCCCCCTATTATGTTTCAAATTTAAATATCCCCCCCTAGTCAAACAAGCTAATCCATACTGTGAGCGTCCTTAATTTTTTTTTACAGTAACCTAGCGACTCATCCCAATCCCACTGCACAAGCTCTATCCATATCTACGCATGGCTACAATCCTCCACGTCGCTTGAAACCTTGGCTACTAGACTACCTAATCCACCTAGTTGCCTTTTCATATTCTGAGACTACCGGTCCCCTGGTTGACTTCTCTCACCACGCATCTCTGATTTTGGCGCTTAGTTCTAGGAGCATTCAATGCATGATCTGTGACATGCAGTTCATATTTACGTTATGTATTCCTGTACAGGTTGTAGATAATATAAAAAAAAAAATCTGTTATGAAACACTCATACGACTTTCTCTCACTCTAATTAATACAATTTAATCAAGAAATATTGTTTAAAATTGCAACATTACAACGTTTAATAGAGCTGGCCATAAAAAAAGTGCTAGAGGATTTTACTTGTATGCCTGAGGCACCTTATGTTGAGCGCTCTATGTCAAAACTCGTAAATCTTGTTTCCAAATTTAATTTTAAAGTAACTGACAGACCTCCCCAATACCCCACTAAAATGTATTTTTTTTTAAGAAAAATTTTATTCACAATTTTCTCAAAAATGGGTTTAACGTTTTTTCTTAAAGTTTTGCCTACAACTAAATAATTTTCAATTAATTAACCAATTTATAGAAGTTAGCATTATTCATATAACTTCTATTTGTTAGGCAATCTATTTGTTTATTCCCCCCAGAATCCAAAAATCTTAAGATTAAACGGCGATCTTTTCAATATGTACGTTTCTACAGGACTTGCCAACGGTTGAATAAAAGGGGTGGGTTACGTGCACTGAAACAATGGTCAAGCAGCTTTATTAAACTTCTGACCAGGGATAATAATAATTTTGAGAAATCATTTTAAAGTTTCTCTCTAGATTTTGTTTTAGATTTAAATTGAAAAATCAATATTAGTTTAATTAAGTATTTTGTTTTAATTATAAGGCTGATTCTTCTTCTATTATAGGTATTTTTGGTTGAGGGATAACTAATTATTTATTTTTTTAAATTAATGTTTTGTCAATATTATTTGTCATTATCCAAGTGTGCAACCTGATAATAAATATTACTTATTATAACAGTAAGTGAAAGAAAATTATTTTAAACGTTTTATTTTTTTATGTCTAAGAACTAATACCAACCGTTTAACTGAGGTACAAGAAAATTTGGAGGTTTCAATTATATTATATTTAAGTTGTAAAAATATCCATGTGAATATAATTTCATTAATGAGCCGGCAACCAACGCCACCTGGATCTTCCTCGTGGCCGCCTGTCTCTCGGGTTACCCTCATATACCATCCTAGGGCCTCTTCGTACTATGTAATCACCCAGCCAGCATAACATTTCCAACTTAATGGTTGACATGAGATTTGGTTCTTTAAATAAATATTTTAATTTTTCATTTTTGCTGATACTGTATACTTCCCAATCCTTCACTAGTCCAAAAATTGTTCTTAATACTTTCCTTAATACAGCCTAATTTCCTCCGCGAGTATCAACGCCCAGGTTTCCAACCCATAAAAAGCACTGCGCTGGCCTTAAGATTGTATTGTATATGGTAACTTTTGCACTTCTAGACAAACCTTAGTCTCAAAGAGTGGCATAAGGCCGCAAAACACCTATTTCCTGCCACAATTCTGCATTTAATATCATAGCTGACGTCGTCATTTTGGTTAGTGAATACTGACAGTAGTTTATTAAAGTCACTGCTTGGCGTTGCATTGCATGGCGTTAAAATGATGGTCTCTAAGCTGCAAATCACCGAATCTTCTTCGTCTTCTTGTTGTTACCATATGTTGCGTTTTCTCTTTATTAACCTGGATCCAAACACCGTCGCTCCTTCTTCCAACTTCATCTAGTCTGATTTGAGCGCTTCTGCAGGTCTCGCTATTAACGCCACGTCATCCGCATAAGCAGGTATTGGAAGAGTCGGTTGTATAGATTTCCTCCCGGCTTTATCGATATTTTCTTTACACTTGAAGAAAACGGGTCTTCGTAGTTTTGGTGTAGTTGTGGTATTTCTACTCTGTTTAAACAACTAAGTAGCTACATGTCATTGAATTTATTCTGATCTCTTCAAATACACGGACTTTCTACAGTTACCTTTGAAATGATGATACGGAAATTCTATTTATGCAAATGTAAAACTTACCCTAACATAATAAATACAGGTTCTATCATTGCATCATTTAAGAAACATTTTTAGATCTTCTGTTGCAATTAAATATCCAGTCTTTTAGTAGTTATCTTTGGAACACCTAAAAAATTTGTAGAACCAACGGCGAGCTACTAGCCTCAAAAAAGACAAATATCGTCATATCGATTAAATTAAATTAATTAGTGGACTGGCAATGTAGCGGGAGAATGAAGCAGAAAGAGATCCCTTACAAAAACCATTAAATCATGACCCTGGCCGAATAGAAGAACAGAAACAAGGATGACTGGCGGAAATAGGCAGAGGACATCAAGACCCAAAACCTGGGTGTGTTATCTACTTACACCTCTCGTTGCAGTATGCGAAAAGATCATTTTTATTTTATTAAAAGCATTAGAGATGCTAAAATTTTACATTTATAAGTGGTAAACAATTTTTTTATTTTAATTTTACAAATTATAACGCATTACAAAAGCATTATACTGAACAAAAATACTTATAACGAAATAAAATTCACATAGATATTTATATAATACAAATATACATTTGACACGTATCCAAATTTTATAAAATTAAACCTTACTATCTTATATTATTTCTCCTACATCAGTTAAATGATTGGTATTAATTCTTGGACATAAAAAGTAATATTTAAAATAACGTTCTTTTATTTACTGTTATAATAATTATAATGTATTTTCAGTTTACACAATTTTGATAATGGCAAATAATATTGTCGATAGATCAATTTGCAAAATAAAGAAAAATTTAAAGCTAATATAATATAAATGTTAACAACTGTTGACAATTGTTTTTAAACTTGTTTTTTAAAGAATAAGTGAATTTTTCATCAATTCACTACCAGAGATCTCATTCTTGTATTGTCCCACATAAACAAAAAGAATATAGACGTAACAATGTAATGCTTTATCTCGAAAAGTTCAAGTGATGACATTTCCATCCGATTGTATACAAATTATACAAATAGTACTCTTACACTTCTCCATTGCATGTCCTATTTTCTTATTTCTTAAGTTTACGTCAGTTTATATATTTGTATAGGAACAATTAGGAATTATAAAAAAAATAATTAATTGCATTTAAAATTGTGTAATAAATATTTAGATTTGGCTTGGAGGTGCGTTTGACCTTTCTGTTTGTCAAAACCCTAATTATTATTATTTTTTTTACTTTCTCTCACTCCTAGTAAGAGGAAGTATTGTAATCGTGTCAAATTTTTCGATATCGAGTTATCACCGGAAATATCCGTTTTGAGGTCCCCTGAGTCCAAAAAAGTGGTTTTTAGAAAATGGTCTGTGTGTGTGTGTGTGTGTGTGTATTTGAACAGCATAGCTCAAAAACGAAAAACCGTAGAAAGTTCAAACTTGATATTCCGTTTAGGTATCACCATGGGATCTGACACTACGTTATCTGTAAAATTCCTCAACCGGAAGTACCACACTTTTACTAGTTGGATTTTTTACTTTTTTGCGATTTTCTCAAAAATGGCTCCAACGATTTTCTTTAAACTTAAATATCAACCACATATTTAAAGAGCTACAACTTTTATTTGAAACATTTCTCCGGGAAAATGCAATTGAAGGGCACTTTTGGGGGAGGGGTGGGGTTAGGTTTTCCATCTAAAGTGCTATTTCAGTTTATTAGATAATTCTGTCCATCTAAATAATGTTAATTAGAATTAAATATGTTGTTGAAATTCCGAGTTTGAAAAAAAATGGATAACCGGAAGTGCGCGTTTACTTTACCACTTTATTAAATGATTATTCTCTTTTTCGCAATTTTCTCAAAAATGGCTTCGACGATTTTCTTGAAACTTCGTATATAAACTAAACATACAAAGATCTACAACTTTTATTTATAACATTTCACTGGGAAAATTCATTTAAGGGCACTTTTAGGAGAGAGGTGTGGTTATGTTTTTCTCTAAAGTGCTATCATAGTTGTTTATACAATTCTATCATCCAAACATAATTAATTAGAAATAAATAGATGGCTGAAATTCAGTTTCAAGAAAATTAGTAAACCGGAAGGGCGCCTTTACTGAACAGTTTTTTCAGTTTTCGACGAATTTCATTCAAATTTGGTACACAAACTATGAAATTTGTCAATTATAATTTTGAGAACTGGAGTAAGAGAAAGTTGTGTGAGTGTTTCACACCAGATTTTTTTTATAGTTTTCACCGTGAATACATGTAATAAGATCTCGTGAATACGAAACTTTTCAGGTGTCCCCTGAGTCTGCAGTGCCCCGTAAGGAATCCTGTAAGGATACGGACCTTGTTCTTACTCAGACTGATGCAGGCTTTCGACCTTTCTTGGTTATAATCTCCCAGACAGACCTTGGCTTACCTCCATCCTGGGATGGTGTTCCAGAGGCCAGCTCTTTTCGCCACCTTCTCTTTCTTGATTTCTTCCAAGAGTAACTGGTTGTTGACTCCGCAAAATATCTCAGACCTCAAGAGAGGAGATGCAGCACCTTCTTTTGCCAGGGTGTCGGCCACCTGATTACCTGCCACGCCGACATGTCCCGGCACCCAGAATAGGGTGACTTTATTTCTTCTGCCTAGGTCGTTAAGCTTACCTAGGCATTCCCATACCATTTTAGAACTGTTAGCATAGGAGCCCAGTGCAGCCTGACTACCCGATGGCAGCCTGACTATCGGATAGGATAACTATCTCCTGATTCCGATATCCCCAGTCAAGATTCAACTGAACGCACCTTCCAGTAGCTTCAATTTCCGCCTGGAAGATGCTGAGAAACATGCCCATGGGTTCCGAGTGTTTGGTTCTAGGCCCAAACCGCCCTGCCCCGATTCCTTCGAGGGTCTTAGACCCATCTGTGTACCACTTAGTGGCATGCTTACTAATACTAGCCACGGCGGATCCTTCGCTCCACTCCCTTTTCGAGGAAAAATTTCTAACGAAACTATATTTCTTAGTCATACTATCCCTAGCAATTATGACAATATCTTCGGCATAACCCTGACAGGAGATGTCGTGATCAGTCAGCTTGCAGAGGAATTCGTCTACTATGAATATAGAGAGATCTATCATTTTTGTTTGAAAGTTTTTACGAAAATATTTATTTAAGGGGTCTTTTTGGAGGAGTAGCAGGTTATGTTTGCCACAAAAAAAAGTAGTTTTATCAAGTCTAACTTCTCCCATTCATGTAAATTGAAGACAACTAAACATCTAGTAGGAATTGTATGTTAGAACAAAATTAGCTAATTTATTAAACTGTAGAAAGTGAATGTCATGTGATTGTTTCACACCAGATATTATTATTATTATTAACGCCCGTAAGCATCGGTAGGTAAATAGCGCTCCAAGGCGAGAAGAATATCAAAGGACAGTACTATTAGACTCGAACCCACGTTCAATGTCCAGTGTGCTGGCCATTGCGTTAAGCCCGTCCTTTCTCCTTTAAAAACGGTTGACTTCTTCTTCTTTTTCTTTGTCATAAGCTCGTATGCCTTTCAGCGTCGTGCTATAGATGACTTATGCCTTCAGCCAGCGGAGCGGATGTATTCTTCTTTATTGTCTGCTATTGTTTGGACAGATGACATTGACTGACCTCGCTTATGTGCCAGTTGATCAATGTATTCCAAATAGCCCATTCTCAGTCTGCCCCGTGATCTGCGTCCCTCGGATTTGGCCTCCATCAAACACCTAATCTTCTCCCCTTAGCTTCTTCTGCAGACGTGGCCAAACCAACTCAACTGCCGATTCTCCAACGCTGCTCCTTATTGATTCATATCTTATTCTATCGCGCTTATTCTTTCCTTCGAGAAGACGGAGAAATCTCATTTCGGCGGTCTTAACCCGGCTTGATGCTTATCCAGCATGGTTCACGATTCTGCCCCGTACTGAAGGAGGGGTTGGTCGGTTTTGAAGACGGCCATCTTTACTTTCTTGCTGACCTCTCTTTTGCCGACCACAGTATTCTGATCAGACCCGGTTGACTTTTATGTGGCATTAATGATGCTATGCTTTCATTCTCTGAAGTAATGTCAATCTAAAAATTTCATCTGTGTACGACTTTTTGTTAGGCCCTACGAATTCTGCTTAGTTATTAGTTCTTAGATGCGCACTAGAATATCCTACAGTTTCGCAATTGCTTCATTGTCTCTCTTTATGCCAATGTCAATATTTTTCTTATTTCTAATTTAACTTTAATTAATTTTACTTTAATTAATATAATAATAATAATGTAGGCATAGGGTAAGAAAGTTAAATAACATATACATATGGAAAATACGATGGACTGTAGTGGGTAGGAAGGTGATTGCAGCATGTTGGGAAATACACACACACACACACACACACACACACTGTCAAAAAATATAATATTTATGTTAAGAAATAAGATTGTATTTATTATTTTTAAAGGCGTTTAGATAAACGTTTAGTTCACATATTTAACTGCAGCAATGTGTGTTTATACAAAGAACAAGGGCGCGCTCTAGGCTTGTTTTGTGAGTTTAGTGTATGGCAAAATACCACTGATATAAAACACCTACATTTCCTGTATTTATCTTGAACATACACACAGAGAGAAGATTTACTCGTCTCGTATGAGTATAGTTACGATTGCATTTCAATCTTACCTTTAACAGTAATGTTTCATTTTAAGGTATCGAGTTTTTTAACAGCCTGGTGCTGTAAGTGGAAATACCAACCATTGTGTCTGATTTTTAGCGGAAATATGAGCTCTAAATTGTGCGAAACACTTTCTAATATTGCAGTTTTTTTTTTTTATATAAATTTAAGGCGCGTCTGCATTTATGTTCATTCGCGCCCGAAGCCTTCTCAATGCACTGCCGGCCTCCGAACAGTGAGCTGTAGAGGCTGCTAAAGAAGAGACAATCTAAGGGCAGCACAGTTGGACTCGAACCCGGGACCTCCGCGTGGGAGTCCAGTACGCTAACCACATAGCTAATCCCTTCTTCTATAGTTAATACAATTATAAAATTCACAATTGTTTCTTTATATTTGCTTGAAATTTTTATTCAGTTGCGCTGAAATAAATATAGATTGGGTGGAGAGATGCATATACTACCTACCCATAGCAGGCAGTATTTGAACTCAGCGATTGAAACCAATAATTATATATATATATTATAGAAACATCATATCACGACTTAGATTTTTATTTTTTGTCTTTAGAAGTCATTTTTTAATTTATATTAAGATTGGAGTTGTATTTTCTAATCAAACAATCAAAACTCACATTATGAGGGTTATTTTTGAGACAAAATAAATCTATCATAAATAACGGTTATTTCATAAGCGGAAAATTTCTCACTCAGAAATAAAACTCAATTGTATTTATTGATAAACAAACGAAATTATTGACTTGTCGAAATGACAGAACTATCTTACATGCTGAGTCAAATGAGATAACATGCTGAAATTTTCCAATTGATAAGTTTTTGCCTAATTTTTCACGGAAAACAATAAAAAAAGAGTTGGAAAAATAGAAAAATTTAGATGAACAGATACTTGTATCTGCACCACTAGTTTATATTTTTAAAATTTATTGAACATGGAGATATATAAAAAGGAAAAGAAATTCTGTTTTTTTTGTATGAATAAATTCAAATTAGAATTTTTGGATGAATTTACAAAATCAAATTCCCATGTTTTCTTCTCCACCAGGGAAAAAAATTAAACAACCTCCTTTCGTTTCTCTAAAAATTAAATACCTATTATTGAAAAATACATAATTAATTAAGTAAAACTAAAAATAAACATTAGAAGAATTTAATTTCAAAACAGTAACCTGCTCTAAATGAGTAGACGATAGTCTGTACCGGAGGTCATTCATTCAATCTGAATTTTATTGAATATGGATTTATCTACCGCTTGTTTACAATCGCATATAAGCAGATCAGGCCCGATTTTTATATTTTGCGAGGAATAATAAAAATCACAGATCAACTCTTATTTCTCAGCAAAACACAAATCTTTCAAAGGGTAATAATTTTTGTTGAAATAAGAAAAAATGTTAACGATTAATTTTTATTTTTCTAAAAAAAATCATATAGAATTTTTAAAAATATCGATAAAAAATAACTCTCATTTAATAACTCAGAAAATTCAAAATTTTTCGTGAAATTTAACTTAAAATTAGTGATTAGTTAAAGTGAGTTTACTAGAGTGAATTAATTTTTAGTTTTTAAAAATAACACTTATTTTTAATCCCTGATTTAAAGTGATTACATCGTAGTCGCGAAAACAGCACTAGGTGAACAAACAGTAATAATATTTAGAATTTACATCAAATATTTCGCAAAATACACAAAAATCTGTTTTTCCATAAAAATGTTTGAAATAAAGTTAAAGGAGCGATTAGCTAAGTGGTTAGCGTATTGGACTCCCACGCGGAGGTCCCGGGTTCGAGTACAGTGCTACCCTTAGATTTTTTCTTCCTAGAAGCCACTACAGCACACTGTTCGGTGATGGACAGTGTTGTCTGTAGCTCCCGAGCGCTAATGACCATAGACATTGACGCGCCTAAAATTAAAAAAAAAAAAAAATACGTTCATATCTGTGCATTTAGCATTTCCAGATTAAAGGAAATCTTTATTGCCTTTTTCCGGAAAATTAAAAAAAAAAAAAAAATCAAAATCCAAATCTTTGAAATCAAACATTTGATTAATCATTTCTCTTCAAATTCTGGTATTCTAACATTTCTTTTAATATTATTATTATCAAAGAACAACGGCTGATCGGCAGTTGCGACTTTACTAAACTACATTTTTCAGTTTTCTGCAACATTTTCCATACAAATATCGTGGGGGTTTGATAAATTTCTTATATTAACCTATTCATTCAGAGATCTATCAGTTTTCTTTAGAACTTTTTTGTGTGAACATTCATTTAACGGGGAGTTTTGTGAGAGAGGAACATTATTTAAGAAAAAAAGGCGTTTTATAAAGTTATGATCTCTGGTTTACATCACACTGGAGACACACGATAACGCCCACTCTAGCGGTTACGTCGCCCCGAACAAAAAGACCAATTGCCGCCCGTTAAGTAAGTATATATATATTTTAACACAAGCTGAAGCAGACTCTGCTCGCGTGCTAATGCTATTCTGTTCAGAGAAGTATATGCATGTTCAAACAAGTTAAAGCATCGTCCTTTACAAATTCTGCGTTAATTTTTCAATAATAGTGTCAATATTTGTAGCTTTTAGATATAAACAATATAAATACGCTACGCACTGTAAATTTTAAGCGAACGAATAAAATCGATACGTGAAATTTTCTATTAATTGATTATTTGACACATCAATATTTTTCTCACACTGCCAAAATGGCGCCTCTAAATTTTGGCGCCCCGGACAAATGTACGGGTTGGCCGCCGCTAGAGCGGGCGCTGCAAACATATAATAAGAATTAAAATAAGTTTCAAGAAAGTTCGTCAATTATAAATGTGAGTGTTTCATACCAGATTTTTTTTCATTATATAAATTTATTTATTGTCTTTATTAAAGAAACGTATTATTTTGTTCTTGTTCTCGCTATTTAAAAAAAGTGTTTATTCATTTTTTCTAAACGCGCAACTAGACTCTAATATCATGCACATTTACTGCTTATTAATCAGGCTAAATTAGTTGTACTTTCCTGTGGAGCAAGGGTTAGAAGTTTATTCGAATAACAAGCCACCTGTGAATATTGTTCAAGGGTTTAGTGCCACAGATTTCTTGACAGTTGTTTAGGGGTGGTGTACATACTTGTTACAATCTCATAAAAAAAATTTCTGATGAATAACAAAGTGGTTGCATCTTTCTCCCACGCGTTTTTTTTTTTTAACAATTAAAACTGGTTTCTAATAGTTTGAAGATACTCATAGATTCAGATATACTCCAGTAAAGATATTAGCATGATGCTCACCTATCTTGTCAGGACATGTGTAAAAAGAGAAGAGTGATATGTGGGAAGATCCAGTAGTGTGTACTACTTGATCAACCGGTTGCCAGTTACACTCACTGGATATTATGTGCATTTAATTCTAACTAATTTCTTACTTTTTTTCTATAGGCTTGTAGCTGTGTAGCACTGGCCAAAATACTCACACGGTTAATAAAATATAATTTACAAGACACTCTCGAAAAATTAAGGAAATTTTGCAAATTTTTATAGATTATACCCGAATTTTTCTAAAGATTTCAAGTATATAAACTTCTTTTACTCCTTGTAATATGTACTGTGCTATCGCATCAGATTTTCGAAATTGAGTTCCACCGGAAATACATGTTTTGAGGTGCCCTGAATACGAAAATAAATGTTCTTAGCGAATAATCTGTATGTGTGTCTGATTGTATGTGTTTTTTAACGGAATACTGGAAAACGAAAAGTTGCATGAAGCTGAAATTTGGTATTCCGTTTAGGTAGTGCCCCAGCAACTGACTCAAAATCCATCAACCGGAAGTGCGACTTTACTGAATTTTGTATTCCAGTTTTTCATGATTTCCTCGAAAATAACTCCAGATTTTTTTTAAACTTCGTATAATATCTACACAAATCAATACTTACCACTTTTATTTGGATGATTTTTCTCCTAAAAAAAAAAAATTGATTTTACATAGTTTTGCGGAAATTCGTGGCATTAAATTTCAATAAAGGCAAATGGTTACCAATTTTGACCTAAACATGAGGGTAAAATTAGGGTTATTACAACTAAATTTTAAAAATTACTGTATTAATTAATGCTAATGAATTGATTTACTTGGAAGATAAGAGTGTGAGGCTTTAAAGAGTTGCCGCAGCTTTATGTAAACATAATTGTCTGGTGTGTTACTATAATCTCAGGCGTCATTAAGTTAATGAATTGCTCATTAACTTTCTTTGCAACCATTCCATCAAATATTACTGAGTACATACATCTTTCCTCGTACTAATTTTCACTAAACTGCCCCTCATTATACTTTCTCGCACTACTGTAAGAGGAAGTATTGCATATTCGTGTCATATTTTAGAAATTGAGTTTTCACTAGAAATACATGTTTTGAGCTCCTCTGAAACAAAAAAAAATAAAAAAATCTGGTCTGAAACACTCACACACCTTCACTTAGTCTAATTAATACATTTTTATTACGATATTTACTTTAAAATTGGCAACATTACAATGTTTAGTTGGACTGGCCGGCCATAAACATGATGAGTATTTTACTTGTATATCTGAGTGGCCTTTTGTGGAGCGCTCTAATCAAAATCAATGAAGCTAGTGAAACTTTAAATTCAAAGTAACTGTCAGACCCCTACTACCCCTCTAAAATCAATTTTTTTTTCAGAAAAATGTTATAAATAAGAGTTTTTTAGGGAAGGGTAATAGCTGAGTGGTTAGCGTACTGGACTCCCACGCGGAGGACCCGGGTTTCGAGTCCAGCTGTGCTACCCTTAGATTTTTTCTTCCTATGAGCCTCTACAGCTCACTATCCGGTGATGGACAGTGTTGCTTGTAACGAGAGAACACTGTCCGGAGGCCGGCAATGCACTGAGAAGTCTCCCGGCGCCAATGGCCATAGATGTTGACGCGCCTTAAATTAAAAAAGCAAAAAAGAGTTATACGTTTTTATCTATGCAACAATCATGCCTAGTTTAAAGAAAATCGTTGTAACAGTTTTGAAAAAATTCAAAAAACTCAAAAACTTATCCCGAAAAATGGGACTTCCAGTTAACCGATTTTATTCAAATTTAAAATACATCTAATGTGTACTAGTATTATATAAGTATTACACCCTTAATCTGAACTTATATGGTACTTTAGAGAAAAACTTACTATCCCGCCAGAACTTCTCAAATAATCAATTTTTCTAGGAAAATATTTCAAAATAAATTGGATAGGTATTCGTCTGCTTAGATAAGTGGAGCCATTTTTCAGGAAATCGCAAAAAACTGGAAATAAATTAATAAATACGAACTTTTAGTTATTTATTATACTCAAAACATTCGTGTTAGATACGGTGATAGTATGTAGACGGAATACCAAATTTGAGCTTGCTACGGACTTTTCGGTTTTTAGATATTCTGGTTAAACACACACACACACACACACACACAGATAACAATCCCTAATACATTTTTGCGTATTCAAGGGACCTCAAAACATGTATTTACGGTGAAAAATTATTTTCTAAAATCTGGCGCGATCGCAATACTTTCCTCTTAGTTAGTGTAAAGTAAAAAACCTGGTGTGAAACACTCACACAACTTTCCCTTATTCAGTTTTCAAAATTAAGTTTAATGAATTTACCCGGAAAAATGTTTCGAATCAAAGTTGTAGCTCTTTATATGTGTAATTCATATACTTAGTTTAAAGAAAATCGGTTGGAGCCGTTTTCGAGAAAATAGCAGAAAACTGAAAATTACTTTTCAGTAAAATCGCACTTTCAGTCATCCAATATTATTCAAGCATGGAATTTTAACAAGATATTTAATTCTATTTAATATTATTTAGTTAAATGAATTGCGTAATAAACTCAAATAACAATTTAAAGATAAAACCTAACCCCATCTCTCCCACAAAAGTGCTCTTAAATGCATTTTTCTGGAAAAATGTTTAAAATCAAAATTGTAGATTATTATATGTGTAGTTGATATGTCAGATTAAAAGAAGATCGTTGGTGCCATTTCCGAGAAAATCGCAAAAAAAGTATAAAAAAAAGCCGGTATTTCCCGTTGAGGAATTTTGACAGGTAACTTAGTGTCAGGTCCCATGGTGGCACCTAAACGGAATATCAAGTTTGAAGTTTCTGCGATTTTTCGTTTTTGAGCTATGCTGTTCACATATACTTACTTACACACAAATACTCAGACCGTTTTCTAAAAGCCGCTTTTTTGACCTCAAGGGACCTCAAAATGGATATTTCCGGTGAAAAGTCATTACCAAAAATTTGACACGATTACAATACTTCCTTTTTACTAGGAGTAAGAGAAAGTAAAAAGGCAGATGATTTACAGGGAAGTGATTCTCCCAATAACTTATTTAAATAATTAAACATATGGTTCTTTAGGAATTCATTAGAACGGTTGCGCCTGTTTCTGTCTCCAAAGGATGGGTCCCATTACCCCAACGATCCTACCTCATTTCAACAAACTGCCTGCCACCACCTCAAAGGATTGTGTTCCAGGGTGAACATTAATATGTAAACCTAATTCAACCCCTCAATCAAGTCAAAAGAGATTAATTTTCTATTCCTTTGTCAAATCTAGGAAAATATACATGAGGCTACACTAATTACTATATTTTTTACTTTCACTAACTGCTGTAAGAGGAAGTATAGCATTTATGTGAAATACTTCAAATTAGAGCCCCTGGAAATTAGAATTAGTAGGTCCTCTGAATCAGAAGGAAAGTATAAGAGAATGGTCTAGTTTCTATGAGGGTGTGTTTGGGTATGCAAAATATCTCAATGACGAAAAAAAACAGGTAGCTTATACTTGATATTCCGTCTAAAGAGATAAAAATTGGGGACTTTAGAAGAGGGGCTAATGAAGATCCCCCACCTCTTAAAAAAAGTCTCGTTTCCCCTTCAATAAATCTGCTACAGAAATAGAAAAAAAATCTGTATGAGTTACACACACGACCTTCTCGTGCACCTGTGTAGTTTTATGTAAAAAATGACAAATTTTCTTTAAACTTCAACATTTTGTTCATTTGTTGGAAGATAAATGAGTAAGTGGTCGTTGCAAATACACGTAGCCAACTCAGTCATATAGAGAATTAAAGAGTGCATGAATAACATAAAACTAACCAAATTTGTTTGAAATTTATCGCTACAAATTTCGTTAACGCTATCTAATGTTAATACTAAGTTTAAAGGAAGTCGTAGTCTTTTCGATAAACTTACCAAAAAAACCTTAAAACCTATCCTGTATATTTGCACTTCCGTTTGGCAGATTATCTTTCAAGTTTGGAATTCTAGCGAAGCTTGTAATGTATAGTTATATTGTATAAGTGGTAACATACATTATACTGAAATGGTAGGCTAGAGTAAAAGCATAACGCTACTATTCCTCAGAATGGAATTCTGACCACCCCGAAAATCAATTTTCTTGAGAAAATGTATCAAATAAAAGTGATTATATATCCTAGAAATTACAGGAAGTTTTAAGAAAATCGCTAAAAACGCAAATAAATATGCCTAAAAGTCGAACTGGCCTGATGTTGGCTGTGATCTATATACATACACACAAACATACGCATATGGACATTCGCTAAAACCATTTTCTCCGTACACAAGGAACTTCAAAATAAGTACTACAAGTCAAAACTCAATTTCAATAAATTTGACAGCGATCGCAATGAAGAATAGGATATGAGTAATCTCTTACAGAGTAACAGAAAGTAAAAGAAACCTATTTGGGGTGATTTTGAAATGAACCTTTTTTAACAGCCAAATTATTTTTTTTATTTTTTTCATATAAATATTACAATATTTATTGTTCCCTTACGTTTCTGCACTTAACGTGCTGTCCTCAGAGGGATACTAAAATTACAGACAATATTTTATTTTACATTTTACATATATTTTTATTAATTTTGTATATAATAATTCTATTACTATTTGTCCAAAAATTACTAACCTTTTATTAATACTGTTGCATTTTTAAATTGTATTTTTTTAATATCTTTTGTAAGGCTTCGTTAAAATGTTGCTTTTTTTTAAAAAAAATTCATTTATTATTTTAGTTTAATAACATTTTGTATGTTACATGTCCTTCTATTATTTATATGAGTAAGTCAAATTAGATAAAATTGTTTTTCTCAGCCTTAAATAACTTTTGTTTAATTTGGACCACGAGGTTTTTTATATGTGAAATTTATTCTATTATTTGTACTGTTTACTGTCTGAAAATTATGCAAAAATATATTTATTTAGTTTATTTAAATTGTATACTTTAATTTCAACTAATTTGCTATTTTTATTATTTATATGGTTTTTGGATACTTACAGATTAATTTAGAGTCACCCAGCATATTTGGCTATTCATGGTGGACTGATTTTATTCGAAAATATTAGTGCTGACGTATTAGTCACGTGATATGTTACATATGTTAAATTTATAAATTTTATTTTATTTAAATTATATTTGTTTTTTTTATTTAAATTAAATATTTATTATTACCTATTGATTTTTTAATTCTTTTATTTTTGTTACTATTAATTTTGTATGATTCGATTTTTAAATTATTATAATTGTATGATTTTTTTCGTTTCTTTATAGTACAAAGGGTCTGTTAGTTTTATGACTCTTTGTATAAGGTTTTATGCAGAATTGTTGATGATGTGTTTAGGATCTCCTTCTTAAATTATTATTCAAATCATCCTGAATAATAATTCAGCAAGGTTTTTTGCAGAATTGTTGATGATGTGTTTTGGATCTCCTACTTAAATTATTATTCAATCATCCTTTATGTACTATAAGGAATAATTGAAAATGCTTACCCTGTAAAATTATGTAACCAATATTGGAATTCTGCGATAGCACAACAAAATATTTCAGAACTGCAAAATATAAACAATATGTTAATCGAAATTTTCAAACCACATTGCAAGAAAATTACAGATATTTTTCAATAACACAAATACACACTCTTACAAATAAAATTAAAAATATATTCAAAAAATTTAATATTAATGAATTTAAAATAACCAATACCATGAATAATAAAAATAACTCTATACATACCTAAACACAAAGATAAAGAAGAAACATAAAATCAAAAAGAGATAGTGTATGAAATAAAATGTGAATGACAAAAAAGATGTATTGGACACACAAACAACTTTCTAAAAACTAGGGTAGAACAACACAAAAAGTCTTTAAATAGCAAAACTAAATCAGAAACATTATTAATAAAGCATTGCAGACTTACAAACCACAATTTTGACTTTAACAATGCAATAATAATAGATAAGGAAAAAAACACAATAAAAAGAAAAACATTAGAAGCAATTAATATAGCCCTAAGCTTAGATGATATAGTAAATGATAGAAAGGAATGCACACAAACTAAAATTTATACGAACATCATTAATAATCTTAAACAATATTTGGTGAAGAAATAGCATTAGCAACCTACAAAATTATAACCTCCTCAAATACATACTTAACTAACTCATACAATTATAATAATTTAAAAATCGAATCATACAAAATTAATAGTAACAAAAATAAAAGAATCAAAAAATCAATAGGTAATAATAAATATTTAATTAAAATAAAAAAACAAATATAATTTAAATAAAATAAAATTTATAAATTTAACATATGTAACATATCACGTGACTAATACGTCAGCACTAATATTTTCGAATAAAATCAGTCCACCATGAATAGCCAAATATGCTGGGTGACTCTAAATTAATCTGTAAGTATCCAAAAACCATATAAATAATAAAAATAGCAAATTAGTTGAAATTAAAGTATACATTTTAAATAAACTAAATAAATATATTTTTGCATAATTTTCAGACAATAAACAGTACAAATAATAGAATCAATTTCACATATAAAAAACCTCGTGGTCCAAATTAAACAAAAGTTATTTAAGGCTGAGAAAAACAATTTTATCTAATTTGACTTACTCATATAAATAATAGAAGGACATGTAACATACAAAATGTTATTAAACTAAAATAATAAATGATTTTTTTTAAAAAAAGCAACATTTTAACGAAGCCTTACAAAAGATATTAAAAAAATACAATTTAAAAATGCAACAGTATTAATAAAGGTTAGTAATTTTTGGACAAATAGTAATAGAATTATTATATACAAAATTAATAAAAATATATGTAAAATGTAAAATAAAATATTGTCTGTAATTTTAGTATCCCTCTGAGGACAGCACGTTAAGTGCAGAAACGTAAGGGAACAATAAATATTGTAATATTTATATGAAAAAATAAAAAAAATAATTTGGCTGTTAAAAAAGGTTCATTTCAAAATCACCCCAAGTAAAGAAGAAGATACAAAATAAACAGCCTATACATAAACCAAGAAATAGTTAAAGAAACCTATTACTTACTGTAGTTCATATTCATTCTTTATAGATTTTATAGGTTAAGCAAGTAGCCGGATTCAAAGTCAGATTTTCTGAGGCCTAGCACCTCTATTCAACCACAATACCATTTTCTCTTACTTCTCCGAGTAAGAGCAAATATTACTATCGGGTCAAATTTTAAAAATTTATTTTTCACCGGAAATACAATGTTCTGAGGTCTTCTGAGAGTGTGTGTGTATATAACAAAATATATATAAAAATGAAAAATCGCAGGACGTCAAAATTTGGTATTTCGTTTAGGTATAGTAACTACTGCATCTGACGAAAAGGTTTCGAGAAAAATCCGGCTCGAAAATATTCTTAAAACTTTATATACCGTTTATACACACGAATATCTACGAGAAAATTGATTTTGGAGGGGGGGTTCTGGGGGAACTGTAGCGTTAAGCTACTATCTAAAAATTTTTAAGTTGAATATTGATGAAGTATCACTGTCAGTAATCTTTAAACTGAATGATTAAATAACATTTCGATACTGTAATCAAAACGTTATCAAAGTTTATTTGAATATAAAATGTTAAGAATCATATAACTTATGTTCAAGAGTAGACAAAAACAAGATCATGTGCCGAAGAAAGACAGTAATTGGAAATATAATGAATTCATAAATTTGCTTTCCCGCTCCCCATGGGATTGGCACAAGTTGCAGAATTTGATGCGGCGGTCCTGGTTCTACACGATAATTAAATCAGTGTTGAGTCCCTCCAATTCAGTGTGGAAAAAAAAATCGGTTAACGAGAGATGCGAATTTCAATTTCTGAATTATTTTGAAAATTCACTTGTAAAAATATCATAATTCTCGATATTTTATATTTCATAAATGTTTGCGCTAGATACAGAACAGTTGAAGCAATTTTTTAATAAGTTGTATATTATTGCAATACTTTAATTGACTTGTTTTGTGATGATGTGTTGAAAATAAAAAACATAAGAATAATAGTGGAGAAGTGGCGGTACTAACTGGTTTGTTGCCAGAGATGACTGTACCAGGGCCTTTAAATACAATAGCCTGGTGAAATGAACGTGGCCGTGTTTGAGAGAACTAAAATACCCTGGCACAACCGGGATGAGAACAATCTTCTTGGCCGTTAATGGAGGCCACCTTGCCCATTCCTGGTCGCCATATTCTTCCCTTCGGAAAAAAGCGGTCATTAAGTTACGCTCAATAGCTTTTCATAAAGTGATTTTGTTCAGTGTGTTTGTATGTATATGTATATATACATATATATATATATATATGGAAACGTAGCCCCCATTCGACTACGAGGCCAATGCATGGTGCGTTTGTTAGTCAACGTTTTAAAGAGAATGGGGGAGGGGGGTTAGCTTTTCGAGCCGGTCGAGGAGAAAGGAGACAAGATGGCGGTGTATACTCTCCGCTAGCGTTGATGCTCTGGCCTTCGTTAGCTCTGCCACTGAAAGGAAGATTGATGCCCTCGTTTACCGGACAGACGCCTTTTTTTTTCTTTTTTTTTTTTTGCCTAGCAAGACAATTAGTAATTGTGCTCTGCCCATCCATCTCGACTAGCCGGCCGCAGATGACGTATGCTCCAGAAAAGACTGGGTGAGGGGCCCTGTAATTGCTTGTTACCCAGTCTACCTCGCTCGTCCCCTCGCTGTAAGGTCCTACAGGGAAAACCTCGATTAATAAGATGCCTTCGTTGGACATTAATTAACACCAGTTTTGTTTGACTTGGCATAAAAAAAAAGAAAGAAAAATGTCTTTCTTGTTAATACTGATTTATAATACGTCAAATTTAACAAGTTGACATTAAAATACCTGAACTAAAGATCCCGTTACGATCAGTAATCTCGAACAGTATAGTAATTTTTCACCCTTCTCTTATAAGAGATATGAACTTAAAAAATCTGATATTAAACACTCACTTTTATTTCTTTTATTGAGTTTACAAAATTGTAATTGACAAATTTTATAGTTAGTATAATAAATTTAATGAAATTAGACGCTGATTTTATGGAGAAAATCGCTAAAACTGAAAAAACTGTTCAGTAAAAAACGCACTTCCTGTTTACTAATTTTCTTGAAACTCGGTATTTTTACAATCTATTTATTCTAATTAATTTTGTTTAGATGGTAGAATTGTATAATCAACTAAGATAACACTGTAGAGGAAAACATAACCCTCCCCACCTTAAATGACTTTACCCGAAGAAATGCTTTTAATAAAAATTGTACCTCTTTATATGGTAGTTCACAACTGTTTTTAAAGAAAAACGTTGGAGTCATTTTAGAGAAAATAGCAGAAAACTGAAAAATTCAGAATGTGCACTTTCTGTCACTGATTTTCCTCAAACTCAGAATTTCAACGACATATTTAATTTTAATTGATATTATTTAGTTGACAGCGATGTGTAACACATTGAAATAGCACTGTAGAGCAAAACCTAACCACCTTCCCCTAAAAGTGCACATTAAAGAATTTTTCCAGAGAAATATTTCAAATAAAATCTCTTTGTATGTGTAGTTAATATACGAAGTTTAAAGAAAAATCATTGGAGCCATTTTTGAGAAAATTGCAAAATAGTGAAAAAGCCATTCAGTAAAGTAGTACATCCGGTTCAGGAATTTTGGCAGACAACTTACTGTCGAATCCCATGATAATACCTATACAGAATTTAAACTTTCTACAGTTTTTCGCGCGCGCGCACACACACACACACACACTTCACTTCAATATTTTAAACCGTTGCCGACACATTCAATCATAAAGATTAAATTTTCGTCGTTTTTTTCCTAATTCTTTGTTTCATAAGCTAAAATTAAAAGCGGATTTTCATATTAATTTCTAATAAATAAGAGAGTTCAAATGCTGACAAAACTTAAAATCTATTTTAGAACCATAAGGGACTTAAAAAATCACGTAAAACATCATTAGAACAAAACAATATTCTAATTTATTTACCAAAATCTATAAAAAAAATATTTTTTAATCCTCGGCTTAACCGGCACAAACGCAGTCGCTTTTGTCAATCGTAATTTTGTGGGGTTTAGAGAAGTAGTAATTAATAATTTTAGTAAGGTTGTGCTGGTAGGGGGGTAAAGAACGGATAGAGAAGAAAATTTTAGATTACTGGGGAAAATAAACCAAAAACAAAAGAAGAATACAGACCAACACAACACATCAGAAGTAGTGATGGAAGAGCGGAATGGAGGCCTTCCTCATGATAGAGGACCACCGGCTGACATAAAAGAATAGTATTCGGAAGATAATATTAAGGATAGTAACACTAGTAATGAGGTTAATATTAATAATAATAATAATAATAATGATGATAAATCCGGGAAAGGCCACAAGCGAGCTGACTCGTGAGAATACGGGTCTGTATATACGCGCGGCGAAAGTGGTGAAAAGCAAGGATAGGATAGCAAATATTCAGGATACTATTAATAACAGTGATAATAATAAAATAGCAAGAAGTATCTATGGAAACAGGTGGTGTGAACTCGACTGGTTCCTATAGGCCTACGGACAAAGGTCCCTTCATTCTACACCTAGAAGGTCGGGACGGTAATGTGGAAATATTAAAGTGAAATTTTTCTTCATTTTTTTTAGTAGTTTTCAGTAAAAAGTGTGGGTTAAAAAGAATTGCAACTTTAAATCACCGATTTCAGGTGTAAGGCGGCAATAAAATCAGATAACATTAACACCGTCATAAACTAGAGGGCAAATACTTCAACAAACGTTATGTTCACTTTTTTGATATCTTTCTCCGTTTAATGATTATTTCAAAAGTGGCCCGTTTAAATGGGACACCCTAAATCGCCCATGTTTTATATATATCGCCGCTACACCTTGACAGCCAATAAAGCAAATGAGCCAATTAATTTGCCGGAGCATTCCTATACTATTTTCAAACTGATGACACAAGAACTCAGTGTCTTTAATGGTAGCCTGGCTGTCGGTTAGGATGACTATCTTCTGATTCTGATAGTTCCTGCCAATTGTATACTGTATGTCATATACAACTGCGTGAATTTTCCTGGAAGTTATTGGGAAACTTGCCCGTTCTAGATCCTTTCCTCTCTGAGCTCCTCGACTCAATGCACCAAATTAATGAAGCTATTTGTTAGTAAGGAGATGTGTGACTTTCACGTTCGTGTTCGTCGGATTGAGCGAGTATTGATCTCAGGATCTTTTGGCTCCAAAATTGAAGGCGGGCCGCGCAGGATCGAGAGTGTGAAGGTAGATGGATCCTTGGGCAGGTGTTCGTAATTAGCTGTCATGTCACAGTTGGATGGATGAATATGCTCACTAAATTAACAAATTTAATATTAAACAAAAATTTCACCATGGATCTGATTTAGATTATACATTGCTATTATTTAGTTATTTCTAGATAAAAGAGAAAAACTGTCTGTCATAAGTAATACGTTGCAATTGGAAATAGACATACGTCATAAATAGTCCATATGTATGTATGGAGTGACGCATGGAATTGTAGTTTCTAGAAGGCTGTTTTCAGCTGGAAACTGTTTTCAGTGGAGCTTAGAATGTGTGACAGTTTCTTGTTACCTGTTTCGCTTCACAACAGTAATTAAACTAAAAACCAATTAATTCTTAATTAATCCCGTGTAAGGGCGAGGAGGTTGAAAGTGGTAGTAGGGGGAAGATACGGGTGTGATTAGATCAGGAGCTGGAGGGAATACATTGGCTGTAGTTGGAGTCTGCACACACATACCTCCAGCTTGGTCCACCTAATGGAAAAGAGAGGGGATCGCGTTCGGAAAGTAAATAAAGGGTTGCTCGTATTTCCCTATTGCCCTTAACGTCCCCCAACCCCACCGCACATCTTCAATCTATTCTCCCGCCTTAAATATGTTTACGTCAGTGTCACCCACCGTCCTAATCCAATTTGTAGAGTACATTAATACATTACCGTCCATGGGACCTGCACTCTTTCATCAGGCCAGGATTTTCCTACATTACAATGTTTCTAACTTGAGAGTTTTCATTTTAAAACCTATTCTCTTCAAAAAATAAATAAATAAATAAAGAATAACTGTTCACATAAATGTTTTTTGTCACAAGTGATGCTGTAGTAACAAAATGGTTACCGTACCTAATATCATACGTACATATTAAAATATTGTAAAGCTTCTTAAATTACGGGCTATAATTAAATTACATTACAGATATTTAACCACTTTAATCAAACGAAAATCTGGATGAAACACTCACACTACTTTCTCTAGTATGAAACTGCACTTGGAATTTTTACTCCAAGTTTCATTTATCTAATGATAGTAGAAGGTACATTTTGGTTTCAGACAAAACAGGGATAGAGATTCGTGCTGATATTCAGCAGAAATGAAAAATGCAGGTCATGTCAAGCCACAGATACCTTTTTTCTTTGTTTTGGCAACTGCTTTCACTTTTTATTGAAACATCTTCAAAACCAATAGATGTTTACTAATTAATATTATGAAATTGATAAAAATAACAGAAACAAAAACCTGGTGTGAAACACTCACACGACTTTCCATTACTGTAATTTGCACGGTTTTGAATGACAAATTTTCTTCGAATTTATAATTCTGATTAGATGTTTAGATGTCTGCAATATTATATCAATTGGAGAATCTAAACTTAACAAAAACCAATTTTTGCGACGAAAGCGTATGAAAGCTGCCAAAAGTGATAAGTGTCTGTATGTTTAGTTAGTATACCAAAGTTAATCAAATTCATCAGTGTTTTAATGGAGAAAGACGTAGAAAATTGAAAAAAGCAGTTCAAATACAAACTCAGTCAACCAATTTTTTTTCAAACTAGGAATTTTGGCAGCATATTTAATTCAAATTGATATTATTTAGATGAAGGAGTGGTATAAATATACTAAAATAGCCCTTTAAAGGGAAACATTACTCTACCACTCCTCCCGGAATCCCGACCAATGGAATCCTAGCCATCTACATGGCTGGGGGTTGCAGGAATAAGAAAAAGAATCGGCTGCCTGAATGGCTGATGCAAACAAGAAGAAAAAAAAATAGTTAGCAGGTCGCTCGGACATTGAATCTGTTCGGAACGAAGAAAATGAAGAAGGAGAATATGTGGCTGTAGCAGCAACCAAAGAGAGTAAAGAGCAAAACCCAAAACCACTCTCTCGGACTGGAGTGGAAGAAACTGTATAAATATAGCGACGGATAGTCCATAAAAACACAGTTGAATTCAGTTCAATACATCCAATCGCTACGTGTCATTTTCATACCACTCTACCTAAAACATTTCTCTACTGTAAAGTGAGAATACATACTGACACTCCTCATTAACTGGGGTGAATACATAATTACATAATACATATTGACACTGTTTCATCGTCTCTGGACTCAAATTCATCGTCTTTGACTTAACAAAAATTCGTCGATCAAAATGGTACTATTATTTTTTATCTTCAAAAATTATTTATTACTAACTACTATTATCTATTATCTTTGAATATTTTTCTTTACTAATTACTTCTTTTCTTTGAATATTTTCTTTTCACTAACATTATTTTTTTTTAACATTCTCTTGTTTTTATCCTTATCCTCTTATATTTTTATTAATTATATAAAATACACACACAAAAGTGATTATCATTCCTAGATGAATAAATATTAATTGTAAATAGGTGTGTGTGTGTATAATTCGAAAGAAACAAAAAACAAAACAAAAAAACTAAAAAAAAAATCAATTTAATAAAATAATATGTTAATTATAATCATTAATTATTAAGCTAACATATACAGCAGTTATCTTAATAATAAAATTTATCCAATTGAATTTTTTTATTCTTATATGATAGCAATTAAATAAACAAAATATATTTCGTTTTCTTCATTGTAATTGTTATCAATAATTTTTTTTTCTCAATGTCAATATTACAAACTATCAAAACCAGTTAATAATTACTAGCTGTACATGTAAATAGATAGAAATAAGAAATAATAATATAATAATATATTTGAACTTTAAGTAATGTATTCAATTGAAAATAAGTTTTTTCTTCTTGATTCTTATAATATCATGTTAATTAAATTCATGATAAATAAAAATTGAAATGATTCAAATATAAAAGAAAATAATTCAATGTAACAAATGAATATTTTTCGAACATAAAAAAATAATTTAATGTAACAATTGAATATTTTCAATGTTAATGATTCAAACATAAAAGAAAATAATTTAATGTAACAAATTTTATAAGTTTTTCAATATTTTTTATAAACTAAAGACAATATTCATTATCTATTTATTCTAAATGATTGAGTTATGCTAAATTCCTTTTCTCATGATTGTAAATGCTTGTAAATTTTTTTATTACTGCCATGGACTACAAATTCATAGATTCATTCTGTTCCCCTCTCTTCTTCATTCTAAAATGGCACAAGAAGACATCATTATCGCTAGCTTTCAACATCACCAGCTAGCTTGCAACATCACCATTGCTAGCTTTCACCATCCATAGCTAGCTCTCAACGAGACTATCACTAGCTGCTACAGCTTTAGCTAGTTTTCATCATCATTGCTAGCTTTCAACAACACTGGTTAACTAATATATTAATTAGGAGACACAGACTGCCTGGACTTTACAATAGAGAAATGTTTTAGGTAGAGTGGTATGAAAATATCCACATAGCGATTGGATGAATTGAACTGAATTCAACTGTGTTTTTATCGACTGTCCGTCGCTGTATTTATACAGTTTCTCCCACTCCAGTCCGAGAGAGTGGTTTTGGGTTTGCTCTGTACCCTCTTTGGTTGCTGAGCTTCTCTTTGGTTGCTGTTACAGTGGCCAATAACAATTTATATTAAGCATATGGGTAAAAAATACACATGGCTAGTTTGGAATAATTTAAGGAACAAAAAGACTGTGTTTAGGATAGAGTTAATTTGAGTGTTTTGAACTGTGTTGGTCTTGTTTTGTGGTCCACGCTCGTATGATCTGACTAGATTACACCTAAATTAGATTGCAAAACTTAGTGGTATGTAATAAACAAGTAGCGATAAACTGGAGTATTTTTATTGGTTGGCTAATTAGTATTAGTATTTGGTCATAGACCGGAACCGGTCGATGACCATAACATGAAGCACGCCATCACGTAAAATATTTCTGATAAATGACAGATTGCTTGGGTTGTGAGGAAATTAAGTTTAGGATGTTTGACAGGAAAAGGATGTCTGTGGAAGAGTTTAGGCTATTTCCTTTTAAGATTATGATCCGATTTGTTTGGACTGCGGTGAATCTTAAGTGGTTAGATCCAAGTCTGGATATTTGTTCTAGATCCGGTTTGGTTTTGGAGTAGCTATATGGGCGCAGTGAGGTTTTAGATAGCGTAGGGTTTGGTCTCTCCTCACAGACCAAACAATTACACTGAAATGACTACTGAGCCATGTGCGCCTAGTAGCATTTAAAGTCAGTATTCTATGTTTATGCAGAGGTCTAAAAAAAAAAAAAATCAGTTTAAATAATATTTGCCAATTATATAATTGTATTAGCAGCAGCCAGAGAATGTTGTGTGATTGTTCACACCAAAATTTGTACACCATCTTTTCTTATAAGGAGCAGATAGCACTTTGACCTTTAAAAAAAAAATAGTTTCAAAAGAAAAATGTTAATTGTTTAGAATTTATAGGAAGGTGGGCTATAAAATTAAACTTGAGGGGAACTTTTTCTATGAGCCGGTCAAGATGACCTAGGAATCATCGCAGTTGGACCATGGCCAGTCTTCACTTTATTTTTAGAGAATGAACCCATCCCTAAGGATTCTACCATGACCTGTGGGGTAAGAGTAAGGATAGGAATTATATTCCCGGCCAACACACACACACACACATACACATACACAAAATGCCATGCTATCCAGCTAGACGGTCATCTCCGTCTCTCTAGCACCGGGTTAGACGGCATAAGCGGTAAATGGGATGACAGAGAGTGGCAAAGAGAAGTAGTGGACTAGGTCCGCTCCAGATAATAACGAAAGCCGACAATTAAGCCTGAATATTTCTTTTGCATTTTAATCAATTAGTACCCAGAGTCGTCCAAGAGTCGTTTTTATGTAAATTCGCCAAATGAAGGGGTACATGTGTGAGTCTGTGTGTATGTGGATTTGTGCGCGCGTATGTGTGTGGCCAGGGTTACCAAAAAAAAAAAATAGGGTGGGGAGTATGTTACTACTGGTAGTGGGGATAAAAGAAAAGGAACGGTTTGTTACGGTTGTGTGTGTGTGTGTGTATGTGTGAGTGTTGGTGTATAGTAAGGCAGGGGTAAGCATGGATGTACGGGGATGGCGACAAAAAAATACAAAGGCTAGAAGGGAGCCATTACTCTGGGGAAATTACACACGGTCATCCTGCAGGCCTGCCCTTCGCGCCCCCTTCACCCACCGTCCGCCCACTTTGCCCTTACTACAGCTCCTCTCGTTGCCTGATAACCGCAAATGCTTAATCACTAAACTCTAAAGTAGAAGCGCTTGGGAACAATTTGCACAAGTTTCTATCTCGTTCTTCTACGCATTCTCTTGTCTCTTACCTCTCTCTCACACACACAACACACATCTATCTCACAGCATGTATCTATGTATATATATATATTTACATATACACACACTGGAAGAGATGTTCCAGTGCAGTAATATTTCTTTGGAAATGCGCCAAGGGTGAGGTTATTGCACATTCCTGAACACGTGCATGCGTTCTATAGCATTTTTTTTTTTTTTTTAATTAAAGCACAGCCTCTTTTCCATCGTCCAGCAGGATTTAAGGCTCTAGAAATTGTGACCAGCACAGAAACTCCACTATTCGCTTACCATACCCTCAAACATTAAAATGTAAGAAATGTACATTAAGGCAATATTTAAATAAACACTAGCTAAATGTGAGCCAAGTATTTTAATGGTCTAGAAACACTAGCCGCAAGGTAAATAAGAATACTTTATAAACATCGATCCAAGTAACTAGATTTAGTTAAATAAATGAAAGAATCTAGTGTGGAACTCTAGGCTACAACTATAAGATACAACTACAAAATTGACAATTATTTGTAATTAGATATTTTTTGGGGTGCCTGCAGGAACAGTAGCGCTATGCTTTCTTCTAAAATACCACTTCGGTACAAGTTTCACCACCTATATAATATTAATACAAATTAGAAACAATGATAATTCTCAATATTTACTCATTAACTCTCAATAATAATTCTCGAACCCTGGCTCCATAGGTGGAGAATCAAGGTTAATCAACACAAATCCATGCACATAGACTTCACCTTAAACCGAGAAAACCTTCCCGCCATTCAATTTAACCATAATTTTCTCCAATTGTTGCCCAAATCCGTCATCTCAGACTCCACCTGGACAAACGATTAACACCCTCATACTCGACTCAAACGAAATGAACTAAATTACCGATATAGAATGTTAAAAAAACTACTAGACAAACACTCTAAATTTACACTGCACAACAAAAGACAACTGTACAAATCCTTAATAGCTTCTGTTTGGACATACGAACTCGAATTATACGGGACTGCCAAAAACACAAACCTGTATCGCATTTAATCCCTAAAGTCTAAAATCCTACGCACCATCGTCAATGCTCCCTTCTACGTCTCCAACCTCACTATCCACACTGACCTAAAAATTCCCTTCTTCACCAGTTTAGCCAAATCCCGCTACCTAAAATTCCATTCCAAATTATTTTCTCATTCCAATCCCCTAATTCAAGCCCTCCGTACTTCCACGGTCTCCACAAACCCGCCAAGACGATTAAGACGTCGATGGTCGCGCGACCATCTAAATACATAACGACGGCTGTCTTGCGATACAGTCGTACACACTAAGGCCATAATGGCGTATTACGACTGCTATCGCTGGATAGCCGTCCTTCACAACTACAAGGTAGGGTGTGCGCGCTAGCGCATACTTCCATTTTCATTATTTATTCTTTTTACTTGATGCATGGTTACAGTGCAGTTGTAAAAATCTTACAATAAAAAAAAATTATATTATTTAGAGTGTTTCACGACTTCATGGCAGTGTATTGGCAAAAGTTTATAATCAGCCGTAGTCGCACCTTAGGAGATATTGTCACTGCTCAAGCTAGTTTCTTATTTTTTTTTTAATTTAAGGTGCGACAACATCTCTGGTTATTAGCTTCTCAGTGTAATGCCGGCCTCCGGACAGCGAGCTGTAGAGGCTTCTAAGGAAAAAATCTAAGGGCACCACAGCTGGACTCAAACCAGGCTCCTCCGCGTGGGAGCCCAGTAAGCTAACCACTCAGCTATTCCCTTAGTTTCTTATTAGAGGAATAATATATTCTTTATTTGTCTATAAATTATCTTGACCATGATTTTGTACTTAATTTTGGTGTATTATTATTTATTATTTCTGTCTTGTGTTTTACACTTTTTGTTTTAGTGTGTTTCTTCAATTTATTTTGTTTTTGTTAATGTTTATTATTATCTTTCTCCATAAGAAGAACTTATGTCTATTTTTTTTTTTTTAATTCTCAACCAGAAGTTACTATTGTTTTCATTCCTGATTGTATTTTTATTTGTATGTAGAATTATAAAAATATTTACTCTATTCAATATGTAATATTAGGGTCATCTCCCTCAAAAACATATATTTTGTGTTCATCGGATGAAATAAATAAATATTAATTAGAATGAGATTAAGTCGTGGGTTCCACGCCAATTTTTTTTTTTTTTTCAGAACACGTAATATAGAAGGAAGAGTTTAAATGCTGGTAGGCACCCTTGTCAGGTAGTCATTTCAATGTAGTTACATTGTAGCCGAGAAGAAAGTGTTAATAAATAATTAAGGAACTAAATAAAGATTTGAAATTTAATGCCCAAAATTCTGCAGACTCCCCAATACAGGTTTTTTCTGAAAACATTTTTAAATAACATTTATAGCATTTTATCTGTGCATTATGCATTTAAAGTTTAAAAAACATCGTTGTGAACGTTTTCGAGAAAATCCCCCCCTCCAAGAAATAACTCCCAAAGTCGTACTTCCGGTTGACCGATTATCCTGAAATTTGGAATTCTGTCAATGCTATTAATTTAAATTAAATATTAGATATGTAGTAAAACCATGTACCGCATTGATGTGGTACTTTGTGCGGGAATTTTAACGTTACTGCTCCCCCGGAACATCCAAAAAAATCAATTTTCCCGGGAAAATGGTATAAATAAACATTTATGACTGTATATAATATACGAAATTCAAAGAAAAATCTTTAAAGCAAATTTCATTAATGGATTTTTATTAATGGATTTTGCTCGAAAGTTTCGTTGTTCGATGCGGTAGTGATACCTAAGCAATACCAAGCAAGTTTCTGCTTCCTGCAAGATATATTGCAGTTTGAGCTTCGTTTTTGAAATATTTTGTTTACAAACACAAAAATCACACACAAACCATTCGCTAAAATCATTTTCTTTCGTGATAATTGCACCACAGAATATGGTATTTCCCATGAAAACGCAATTTGAGTTCAATGCGTCCAAGTTCTCTCATCCATCTGTTACTCTTGTGAAGAAATCCTTGTTAACTTGCATGTCAATTCTGAAATAGAAAATTGAATTTTAAATGATTAAAAGAATGAATAAATTTGTTTAAAAATAAAAATAAATGAAGCAATAATATACTAATACATTATGAAAGTGTACATATCAGTGATGTATTTAGTATATATTTTTATAAGAATGTTTCAATGTTAAAAGGCATAAATAACATCAGGAATTGATTTGTTTGGGACAAAGCAAGAAAAAATGTTAATCTGAACATGTGTCCGGAAACGCTTGGTTGCCAACGAAGTTTAACGCGACAATGACTTGAAAATCATGTTTGTTTTTTTTTTTTTTTTTTTTTTTTTTTTACATTTTATAAAAAACAGTAAACTTGTTCAAAAAATATACTGAAATAAATGTTTTACAGGAGTGTATAGGCACCAAAAATGTAGGTTTATATTTAGTGATTTTGAGATTTAGTCTCAAAAGGAATCGAGAGAAGAGATAGTGGATAGCTAGTAACTACCTGCCTCTGCGTAACTGAAGTTGGTAATCTATGAAGAGAAGGAGTATATAGGAGATTAAATAGCCGACGAAGAGCGGTTTTAGTTGCGAAGAGTGGTAGCGATGGCTGAGTTAAACTCTTGCTTGTACGAACGGGCATTTAGTTAAAGTAACTAGTTTGTAGAGAACTCATTGACTTGTAAAATGACCGTATCTGACAAACCCTTGAAAGAAGGTCTTCCAATATCTTAGAAGATATTCCATTATATGCTTGTTGATTCCCTTGTTTGTTGTGGGTTGACCCCTTTAATTCTGATTTTAAACTGATAATTGATTTTAGACTCTTCATGTGTTAGTTACAGATTGATTTAAGCTCAGAAATTGCCGAGCTTTTATATAGTTTTTGTAGATCAAGATGGGAGCTTGGCGTAGCTCGTTTCCAGAAGATTGTAGTCCATTCGCCCGTTCCTTACAGTTGGACGTGGCAGAGGTGGTGGTAATGCCCATTGAGGAGTGTTGTAAGAGAACAACACCTGCCAACGTTTACTGGGTGAATTTCCAGAACAGAAGAGTAGTATATTCCATAGCACTGCGATGATTGGGCTTTCTATATTCGTAATGAAATGTCTATTACTAACTTGATTCCTGACTCGCAGCTCTTTTTTTTACCTTCTTTTACTCCTGGCAAGAGAAAATATTCCAATCGGGTCAAATTTATGAAGTTGAATTTTAAACAGGATCTACATGTTTTATTGAGCATCTCAACTGAAAAAAAAAAAAATTTGGCGACTAGTCTGTATGTGAATATGTGTGTGAATAAAATAACTCCAAAAGAATAATCGGAGGAACCTCAAACTTGGTATTCCGTTTAGATGTCACTACCGCATCTGATGCAGTAGTTCGACACCGAATCCATCAAACAGAAATGCGACTTTACTGAATGATTCTTTCTTTAAGTTTTTCGCGATCTTCTCAAAAAACGGCTCCAATGATTTTTTTTAAACTTCATATATTACCTACATTACATAAATATGTCTATCACTTTTATTTGTAACATTTTCTTGGGAAAAATGGTTTTTGGGCTCTTCTGAGGGGAACATTAACGTTAAGCTTTTCTCTAAAGTACTACTTCAGTACAATTAATGGTTCTACGACATTAGAAGCATTGGTAGAATTCCAAATTTGAAGAGAATCAGTTAACTGCAACTGCTGCTACTTTAGAGAATTGGTATTTTTTTTTTGAGGATTTATGCCTCTGGTGCCGGCTTGCTCAACTACAGCACCTCCTCAAAGTTGAGCTCCCTAAGAATCCCAAAATCTGGGAGGGTTCTAAGATGGTTATTTCCCCCTCCCCCACCTGGTAATAACCCAGGCTGTCAAATCTTCTTTGGATGACGTGTTGCATCTGTGGGGAGATGTACTGGAGTTTCCGCCGTTTCCCCCCAGAATCTGCATGTGCCAACATCTCAGGTGTCCCCAGAGTCTGCAGTGTACCGTGAGAAATCCTGTAAAAATACGGATCTTTTGTTTTTACTTAGACTGAAGCAGGCGTTCGACTTTTCCTGGTATTCCAGACAGACCATGGTCTGCCCCTTTCACGGGGAGTCTTCCAGAGACATGCTCTATTTGCCACCTCCACTTTCTTGATTTCTCCCAAGAGTAACTGGTTGTTGATTCCGCAAAGTGTCTCAGACCTCAAGAGAGGAGAAGCAGCGCCTTCTTTTGCCAGGGTGTCGGCCACTTCGTGGCCTTCCACGCCGACATGTCCCGGCAGCCACATGTGACCGTTCTGGAATTCAGAGGGCTACGAATTTATTTTCCAAGAAATTATATTTTTGTTTTTTTATTGAATTTGAAAATTCTGCAAATATTACTCTTAAATAATAATTTTATAAATTTGAAAATTTCCAACTCTAATACTCGAAAGAATCTGGTGAGAAACAATCAGTGGATTTTGGAAATTAGAAGTGTAGAGAAAATTGATCATCCTAAATATAATGGTGTCAACAGCAGTAAGACAAAATCGCCGTATTCATTATTTCTTTCTTGTAGAGATAGATGGTCGAAGAATTTTAATATTTTAGAAGGAATACTAATGTCTGATGTAATTCTATTTTCCTTCTAATGTAAAAAAACAGATGAAATTGCATGTACTTACATGAATCGAGACTATAAAGGGTAGACGTATCATAATGTCTTTCACACATTTTTTGAGCAGTTTCCTGTGGGTTTGCTTTCCACCCCCTAGTAAACAACTAACTACACAGTCACCGCATTCCTATTCGCATGCATGCGCTTGAACACTCTTCTTTATAACACATTTTACTCTAGAATTATCGCATGGCTTATCTTTTCTAAATTAAATCGTAATTTCAACCTTTTTTCACCATAAACGGCCAACCTAATTTAACTATAAATAGAGAAAATAAAAAGCGATTGCTATATCAAAAAATTTATTAATAAATCCTTTCCAAATGTACAAAATACAAAATCTGGTGTGAAACCCTCCCACGACAAATTCTTATTGCAATAATTATAATTCAAATAAATAAATTGTACATAAATTAAGTATTCGGAATATCAAATTTGATCTTACTGCGATTTTTCGTTTGTAAGATTTTTTTGATCATATACACATGAATGAAGATTACAGTATCATCTAACAAATGCCAATGCAGTTTTGACATTTAAATTACTTGTACATACATATATATAAATATGATCTTTTAGGTTTCTGCGGCTATTTTTATGAAAAACACTTGTTTTTCCGGGTTTATACTGCGTCAGTGGTTTGCTAGAAACCGTTGTTTCCGCCCATATTGCAATGAGTCTCATCAGGGTCGTTACACCTTGTAAGCCAATAAGGCAAATAAACCATTAAGTTTGCCGAAACATTCCTATACTATTTTCAAACTGATGACACAAGTATTCAGTGCCTTTAATGGTAGCCTCAATGGTAGCCTCCGTATGGTAGCCAGAATGGTAGCCTCCGGAGCCTGGCTATCGGATAGGATTACAGTCTTCTGTTTCTGATAATTCCTGTCAAGTGTGAACTCCATCTAATTGCTTGAATTTTCGTGGAAGCTGTTGGGAACTTGCCCGTTCTAGACCGGATCCTCTCTGGGCTCCAAATTGATGAAGCTATTTATAAGTAAGGGCGAACAGATCATACTGCTATGTATGGCGGAGATCAAAATGCCAAAATAATAGAATTCTGAATGGAAAAGAAAGGAAATCTGTGTGTTTTACGTTTGATTTCTTCAGATTGAGGGAGTCCCAGAAGCTTTGGGCTCCAGAATTGAAGGCAGGCTGCGCAGGATGGAGAGTGTGAAGTTAGATGGATCCTTGGGCAGGAGTTCGTAATTGGATGAATATGCTCACAAAATTAACCAAACATAAAATTTAACAATAATTTCACGTGAGATCAGATTTAGATTACATATTGCTATTATGTAGTTATTTCTTTGATAAAACAAAAGAACTGTCTGTCATAAGTAATACGTTGCAATTGGAAATAGTCCAATGAGCGAATTTCATATCGTAAATATACAACCCTAAGTTGAAAGTCCAGAAAACTGAAATAACTTTCCTTACAACCAAATACCCCCATTGGGTTGGCAGTGATTATGGGCCGCTGTGAACACTCCCCCCTAATCTTTATTTTATTCTATTGGGTCAGCCATTGTATGACAAAAGGATAAACCAAGCACCATTGTAATTTTTCAAAGTCAGTGGCTTAATTATAACAAAGTTCAGATCTGGAAATAAGCAAACAGTCAGACGGTATTAGTAGCCGAATTTAGTCAAATGCAAGAATAAACAAAATTTTAGAAATTAAACGACTAAGTACAGAAGTTCAAAAGTTAGAAATTAGTTTATTTTTTTGTGGAAGAGTTGTTTTCAGGCAGCCATAAAACAAGGAATACACAATGGCAGGTAATTAACGGTTCTAACGGATAAGAACTTTTTGCAATTAAAACAAACAAACTGTGTTGCCTGTTTTGTTGCTGTTTTTTTGTTTTGTTTTTCTAAAGTGGCGGCCAAATATATGGTTTAACTGGATGTTTGCAGGTGTTTGGTGATTGTTTCATACACTTGTGCCAATTTATGATGAAAATATTTAAACAGAATCTGATGTGAAACACTCACACTGCCTTCTCTTACTACGATAAAACAATATATAATAAAAACATTTTATTGTTATTTTTACAAACGTTTAAATCGGCTAGTCATAGAAACCTGTTGTGAAGCACATACACGCACCTTTCGCTGACTTCTTTTTGACACAGTTATATACAGGGTGTCCCATTTAAACGAACCACTTTTGAAATAACTCTTAAACGAAGAAAGATATCAAAAAAGTGAACATAACGTTTGCTGAAGTAATTGTGCTCTAGTTTATGATGGTGTTAATGTTATTTGATTTTATTTTCACCTTACAGCTTAAATCGGTGACTGAAAGTTGCGAATTCCTTTTGATCCCTACTTTTTACTACTGTATTGAAGAGTACTAAAAAAGTGAAGAATAATGCCGTTAATTTCACTTCAATATTTCAAACCGTTGCCGACATATGCAATCATAAAGATTAAATTTTCGTCTTTTTTTTCCTATTTCTTTGTTTCATAAACTAAAATTAAAAGCGGATTTTCTTATTAATTTCTAATAAATAAGAGAGTTCAAATGCTGACAACACTTAAAACCTATTTTAGAACCATAAGGGACTTAAAAATCAGGTAAAACATCATTAAAACAAAACAATATTCCAAATTATTTACAAAAATCTATAAAAAAAATATTTCCTATTTATTCAAATGACATCCTCGGCTTTTAACCGGCACAAGCGCAGTCGCTGCCCAACAGATGAAGTTGCTAATCGTATCATGTCTGCCGGAATTGCTAAGCAGGTTTGGATTAAGTCTTCTCTAAATGCTTCTGGAGTTGTTGGTTCCCTGACATAAATTTTTTCTTTGAGATATCCCCAAAGAAAAAATTCAAGAGTGGTCAAATCTGGCGATCTGGCGAAGAGAAAACTGAATGAGATGTCCAGTAGCCGCTGGATCGGGAGACAGGGACCGTTAAGCTGGCCTTCCATATCGCTATTGAACATCTCATTCACTTTTCTCGTTTGCAGATACTTGTTATGTTCACTTTTTTGATATCTTTCTTCGTTTAAGAGTTATTTCAAAAGTGGCCAGTTTAAATGGGACACCCTGTATATAAAATACAAATATTCATTGAACCTCAAATTTTACTCATTCTTCCTAACATAAGTACCCAAATGGTGGTGGGGGACAAATATCAACTTACCAACCGAGGCAGGTAGAAAATGATTTGATTATAGAGAGCGCCACAATAATATTGAACAAACACATTTGAATTTTAACGACACAGATTCTTCAGAACCACCTAAAACCAATTTGCTCAGATGAATGATTACAAATAATAGAGTTGTCTTTTTCCTATGCCATGACTCAGCCATTCAGACATTCTACGTCGTGTAGCCCAGTATAATAATGCTGCGCTGGATTTCTAATGTTATTCGTGTAGTTGGATATCCAGGGATCAGGTGGGAACATCTTGCACGTGTACAACTTCATCCTTCTCAAGTACAAGTGATAGCTTTATATAAATGTGCACTTAGTATTCCAAATTTAATGGAAATCGTTGCAGTCGTTTTTTGTTGAAAATAGAAAACAAAATCTCAAAAATCTAATACGTAAGATTGCACTTCCGTTTTACCGATTTTTCTTTATATTTAGAATTCTAGCATCGTTTCTAATGTATATATTTCTAGTATTTTTCATAGTGTAAAGATGGCAGACTAGGTTAGAGGACCTTCATCACTTCATGGAAGGATAAATTCAGCGATTATTCTTTATATTATTGATTATTATTGTTATTTAACATTAGTATAGATGGATATTTATTCATTCATTCATTCATATCCGGTGCTATAGCCCAGTTCGAGCCCTGGCTTGTTCCACCGCTCTCTGTCCAACGCCAACGATCACCACTGCGGCGCTCCCAGTCCTGCAGCTATCCTACCAATTTAGTCGATCCATCTTTTTTTTGGCTTACCTATTTTCCTTTTCCCAAATGCCTTAAAAAGACAAAATTTTCTTAGGTATTTTATCATCTCCCATACGCTGTACATGGCCTGCCCATCTTAATTTACATATCTATACAAATGTACTACGTCGAGATGCACATTTTAATAGACTAAATTTGAATTTCTCGGTGTTTATTTCTAACATATTTTGATACACACTAGACAAAATAGAGGTAATATTATCAAATTACTTAATGTTTTTTATATAAAAAATTAAAAGACTTTTGTAATTGGCAATGCGATTTGGTTTATGTTGATTTTGACATGGAGTGGCATGGAGCTCAGGTATAGAAGTAAAATCCCCACCACTATTTTTCTGGTCAGCCCAATTAAACATTGTAACGTTGCAATTTTAAAGAAAATTTCTTGATTAAATTGTATTAATTAGAGTAAGAGAAAGTCGTGTGATAGTTCTTAAGGAATTACTTCAATGCTTTTAGCACCTCACTTTTGTTGGAAAGTAGAATATCTTCATGTCTGAAGGGGGCATGCAGGTACTTCTACAAATTATTAACCATAATATTCCTTTCGTCTTTGTACATTAAGCAGTTCATAATTATATGTCAGCGATTCAACTCTACATTAGACTTCATGCAGACTCATAGTGACGGACATATCACACGTATACGGCACATTGCATGGTTTGCCCTTAACCTGATTATATCAGTCACTGCGTTCTTAGTAAATCCACACCCATTAAACCCATGGGCGTTTTGGTAGTGTATTTATCATAATTTTATAAAATAATCCTTTTATTATACTCTTATAATTCTTTCTGCCAGTTTTTTTTTTTTTGAAGCTATTTTTGGTTATAAGAGATCTAGTATCAGAATCTGGTAATTTACGCATATTCCTCCAGAAATATTTGCAGCCTCTTTATTATGCCCCATTCTTTATGCATGCCACCAATCCCATTATTTCAGTGACAATGTGAAATCAAACCTATAGTATTATTTAAATTTTTGGCCTACCTATATATCCAAAGAGGAATTTATGGATATTCCTCTTTGGTTATTACACTTAAAATCATGTAATCTTTATGAGGCAAATATCTATATTTTAATACCAGTATAATCGCCAATAATAGTTAAGACATATAATATACTAAGGCCTTCTTCACTTGTAACTCATTCGTAGAACCTCCATTTTGAATCGTACAATGCACTTAGTACATTTTTAGCTTGCTTAGAGCCAACAGTTAAGTGCAGTAAGTTTGGGGCAATAAACTATATAAAAATTCTTATTTTGTTTATGAAAAATGTTTGTATTATTTATTTTTTTCTCTGGGAATATATTTCTGCACTACATATATGTAACAAACTCACTCCGCTGACGGCCAGTTGACCATGATAATAAGTCAATATTAACAATGTGGATATGTATTTGTACTTCCTTATAAACATAAATTGACTATTATTACTATTATTATTAGTATTAATTGTAGTAGTAGTAACTTCATATTAAAGTTCTAAAATATACATAAAATTTTTTTATCATAAATTTTTTTTTTTTTAATATTTATTCATGAGAATCGTAATCAATTCTGTGCCAGCTTTTGTAGAGATAGGGTTCTGCAACAAAGTGAATTATAGTCTTGGAAGCTATTTTGACCAGAGTTGAGGGTCTGGATACGTGGTCCTTTTTTTTTTTTTTTAATTTTTTTTTTTGTCCAACCTAACCTATTTTAGTATAGCGGAGAGTAGATGAAGTTTGTAGGTGGTGTATATAGGTAGTATTAGCTGTGGGAATGAGAATTCGTTGAGGAGTCGATCAAAGTTGAAGCTGGTGCTAGCAGAATTGGGGCGTAGCATACCATTGCCCTAGAGCAATCTCGTTACTTCATTCAATCGCACCCACACCTCCTTGCCCATAAGAGCAATTTGAATTTTTATTCCTAGCGCACCTGGTGTCGTGCGTATAAGCCCTCAAACCGTACTCAATCTTCCGGACTCCTAATAGGAAATTTAAAATCTACACTATTGAAAAACTTTCTTAGGGGTTAACAATTACTATTAAAAATATAAATAAATGTAAAGTGATAATAGATTCAATCACCCTCATAAATAATCATCTGGCGTGACAAGTCTTTCTCTTAATTCTCCTATAAGGACAAATAACATATCACTTTTTTTTAAGCTTCAAATTTAACTCATTTATAATAAAATAAATATAGAAGTGGTGGGTAAAACAAGTACACACCTAGGCAGGTAGTAAAGATGTTTAAACTGTAGAGCAGAAGAAAACTCCGATAACATTAAACCAAGTGTATAAAACTGAATTTGCTCTGTGCAAGTCTGTGTTATCATACTGTCTGACAAACGCATCCTGAAGATGGGCGAACGCCCGAAACCGGTCAATGACCGCAAAATGAAGCAGGCTACCACGGAAAATGTCTCTGATTAAACCAATCCCATATAAAATTTGAAGTTTAACGCCACAAAATTCCGTGGAAATACCTAAAAACAACTTGTTGCATATAAAAGAACAATGTGTATTGCAAATTTAAAGACAATCCTTATAAGCGTTTTCAAGAAAATTCAAAACAAACTCATGGACATATCACTTTTTGGTTAACCGGAAGTGTGATATTCTTTAAACTTGGTATATTATCTACCATAGAAATGCCAATCACTTATTCGAAACGTTTTATTTGGGAAAAATTTATTTTTTTTGGGGGGAGGGGGATTCTGAAGGAACAGTCACGTTATTCAATGTCATTTACAATTGTTGTGGTTGGTTCCGCAAATCTGGAAAGCATCAGAGATATTTTCCGTGATAGCCTACTACTTTTTGTGGTCATCGACCAGTTTCGGGCGATTGCCCATCTTCAGGATGCGTTTTTCAAACAGTGTGATAACATAGACTTGCTCATAGCAAATTCAGTATACACATTCATGGATGTTATGTTTGTGTGTGCTGAATTTGCTATGTGCAAGTCTGTAATATCGCACTGTTTGACAAACGCATTCTGAAGATGGGCGAACGCCCGAAACTGGTCGATGAGCACAAGAAGAAGCAGGCTATCACGGAAAATATCTCTGATCATTTACAATTCATCGTTTTGAAAGTTGCACTACCGGTTTACCGAATTTCTTCAAATGTGTAATTTTATCAATGCTTCCATAATTAAAGAACCATATATCGTACTGAATTGATACTTTAGAGAAAAAAAAGGAATAACGCGACTGTCCCACCCCCAAACCGCCAAAAATTAAATTTTTCCAGGAAAAGGTTTCGAATAAAAGGGATTGGTAATTCTGTATGTAGATAATATAGGAAGTTTAAAGTAAATTGTTGGAGCGGTTTTCGAGAAGTTCAATGAAGAAACTATTCAGTAAAGTCGCACTTGCTGTTAATAGATTTTGCCCGAAAACTTAGTGTTATGTGCGGTGGTAGTACCAAAATGGAATACCAAGTTTGAGCTCCCTGCGACGTTTTGTTTTTTACATATTCTTTCAATACACACACACACACACACACACACAAAACACCTAGATTTATTTATACAGGTATTATCCAGTTACAAATTTCATACACAAATAACAATGTACATGTGTGAAACCGAAATATATTACAAAAGCACTACTTCCGGTAAAACATTTTTCTTCAAACTCGGAATATTGGCTGAACTTAAAATTATTATTAATATTATGTACATGGTAGAATCGTATAAATTAGAAATAAAAGTTGTACTACAGAAGTAGGTGCCGCGATAACAGACTGGCTAGAAAGTTTGGACTATTTGCTAGGATAGAAAGTGTGTCGTGTTCAATTCCCAATCTTGGGACTTGATAAGTTAATATTCAAGTTTAAAAAAATTCTTTGGAGCTGTTTTCGAGAAAATCACTTAAAACTGAAAAATAGAAGCAATTTAATAATATCACACTTGATGGATTTTGCCCAGAACTTTGGTCTCTTATGAGGAATATCAAAGTTGATCTTCCAGCCACTTTTCATTGTTAAGATATTCTCAAAACATACACATAACTCGGTAGAAACATGTTTTCATTTTTTCGAAACCAGAGGAATTCAAAATATGTATTACCGGTGAAAACTCCATTTCAAAACTTTGCCACGATCGCCATACTGCCAAGGTTTTTTTTTTCTTTTTTATAAAGTGAAAGTTCTTTACTAAAAAGACATTCACAGTTTTTAAATCCACACACTACCACACATTTTCTAATAGGTAATTAATGAGATATTTCCATTAATTCTAGTTTTCTGGAGCAAATTGATTACTAACGTAGAAGTTTTAAATGAAAATAAAACAAGTTTACTAATCAAATTAATGAATTAATTTCAGCAAAATAAAAGTTTCATCAGCAATGAAGGATGGGAAGAACTAGGGCTGGATAAGCGATTTGATAGAGATAGGTGGGACAGGGCTGTCATCCCAATTAGTACACATGTAAGAGAGCTCCATAGAACCGTTGTACATAATGAATCAACTCCTTGGAAAGTGTATGAGCTCTTTTTTTTGGCAGTGTGGTCACAGTAGAGCTTTGCACATTAAAACTGTATCTTGGGAAAAAGGAAAAGCAACAAAGACAGAAAGGGTTGCCTTTGCAGCGCAATTGATCCGTCCCCTTTTCCTTTGATTAAAGTATTCTTTCATCAGCAGTGTCCCCGACCCCCGTCCACAGAAACCCTTTGCCACCCTTAACGATGTTTTTTTCATAGAGAACGTGCCCCTTATAGGACACTCATTTCACAACTCACCCGTTCCTTTCATATCAAAGTTTTTTGTGTGTCTCTTTCGTCTTTTTTCCCCCTTTTTTTCTTTTATATATTTTTTATTATTTCAACTAGGCGCCGCGATAGCAGAGTGGCTGGAGGTTTCGACTCTTTGCTAGGATGGAGAATGTATCGGGCTCGATACCCAATCTTGGCCTTGGATTTAGAATATGTATGTTCAAAATACCGATCAATATGTGGGCGAAGATTACACCTTTTGTCTATCCGATACTGTAACATTAGACTAAATAATATACACAATATTTTCCCATTGAGTTTTAGAATTGGCCGTTTTGCTCTCTATTCCCCGAGCTCTTCTGCGGGTTGCTAGGAGCTTGATTCAACTTTGATCAAGGATTAGATAGAAGACCAGCGTCTGCAATGATGGGAAAGAACACCGAGGCAGTGGCAGGCTAAATTGTTTGTTAAAAGACCTATATTCACCAGGGATCTACTGAGCCATAGCGAAGGGATATAAGGTCTACTAACAGGGCATTGTAGGCTGAATAGACACATGTACCAATAACTACTTGCAGACCGCCTTGTCTGCCAGCGTTATGCCGGTTTCTTTAAGAACCGAGGAGGATAAGGTTTCTTTAAGTGGGGACAAGTAATCCCGAGGCCACGAGCTTCATGAGGGAGCCACTTTCAGCTTAGCTAGATCTGATTAAAAAAGCTAAGCTGAAGGACATGCTATAAGCCAAGGGATCCACAATAGACCTCTAAATGCAGGTCGCAGTGAAATGAGGCTTTGCCCTTTACGTTTTCAATCTAATCTAATCTACCATCTCTTTACTCCTGGTATAGGAAGTTGGATCTTCTCAAATTTCTGGAATTGAGTTTTCACCGGAAATACATGTATTGCGGTCATCCTGGGATGAAAAAAAAGATTTTAGCAAATGGTCTATGTGTGTGTGTGTGTGTGTGTGTAGGCAAAATATTTCAACACGAAAAATCGCAAGGAGGCTCAATCTTGGTATTCCGTTTAGGTGCTATCACCGAATCTGACACGAAAGTTTCGAGTAAAATCCATCAATCAAGAATGCGACTTTACTGAATATATTTTTAGTTTTTTGCGATTTCCTTTAAGACGGTTTCAACGATTTCTTCTTACACTATTTAAACATACGAAACATTTTCCCGAAAAAATGACTTTTTGGAGGTTTTTAGGGGAACAGTGACGTCAAGATTCCCTCTAGAGCACCACTTCCATATAATATATGGTTCTATCACTATAAAGATAATTATACATTAAAAGAATTGCTAGAATTTCAAATTCGAAGAAAATTGGTTAATCAGAAGTGTGTCTCTAAAGATTGGGTGTTTTTAACGATTTCTTTAAACTTGGTAAGCTAACTGCTCAAATCTTTCGGATTAGTGATACTAATCACTTTTACTTGAAATATTTTTCAAAAAACAAATTATTTTAGATAGTTTTGCGGAATTAAAAGGAAAGACATTCAGTATACTTCAAGTATCGGTTGACGGATTTTAACTGAAACTGAAACCTTCCAGCACCGTCAGACGCGGTGGTAATACCCAAACGGAATATCAAATTTGAGCTACACGCGATTTTTCGTTTTTGAGAAATTTTTTGACACACAAACAAAACAGGTCGGTATAAACATTTTTTTAATATTTGGGAGAATTCAAAAGATGTACTTCCGATCAAACTCAATTTCGAAAATTTGATATTATTACAATGGTTCCTCTTACAGCAGTAAGAGAATGCAACAATTGCTGCAGTGTGCACACATTGAATAACACAGTATTTTTAAAAAAAAAAAAAAGATAATAATTTTGGACTACAGAATTTTTTTTGTTATTTCTCTTAAAACTGGTATAAATATGAGTTGGTTTTATCTGAGATAAGGTTTATTTGAAAACTCTGTTTGTCGTGAGCACAAGGAATTATACCAGTGCTCAGCTTTTCCAGAAGAGCCGCAGCTAAACGATACGAGGGGGGGTTGTGAATCAGCTGCAAGAAGCGATAAACCAGGAGGGTACAACCCTTAAATCAGGTCGGATTAATGGCACGGAGTTTGATCTCGATTTAGAGTGGCCGGTCCCTGGGTAGGCTACTTTGGCCCTAAAGGGCTAAAGCCCGCATCCTTCACGGACTAATCCCCGGGTCGTGGGGTAAGTTTGTCTTTGAGTAATGCCCCCCGGCTGGTAGAGGCATGAAAGAGGGGTGGTCGGGTGGCTGGGAGTTTGAAGAGAGAGGGCAAGCTCTAGCCGGGACGAGTTGTGCTGCGACAGGAGGGTTAGTGCGGGGCTAGAATTAAGCGTGCCCCGGCCTGCCCACTCGCTGATATATGGCCAGCAACACCCTCGGCAGGCCCTCTACACCGACCTAGCCAGCTCCCCTTGGAGGCATGGATAAAACACCAGTCCCCACTCTTACAGCAACGCCACTGCTAGAACCCTTTGCACTGAAAATGGAGAACTATTAATTACTTACAGTACTAACAGTAAAACAAAGTACATATACTGATAATACCCCTCTATATAACCGTGTCACCGTCTTACTTTCATGTAACATTTTATTTACAGTTTCAAATATTTTTATTCTTTCTTCAGATATTTAGAAAGTAGTTTATTAAAAGATATCACATTCTATAGATTTTTAATATTAAAATGGCGTCAATCAATTCATTTAATTCAAATATGTTAATGGTAGCATTCACATATGAACAACCAATATATACTTCCATCACTTTACACGATTAGGACACCAAAACTACCTGGAATTAAAATCATCAATGTGGGAAGGTTTTAAAAGTACGCATAAAATAGTTATTTCATTGGGCTGGGACATTTATCAACTTCAATGATTATTAACATGACGTAGATGGCAGATTAAATTAAAATCGGTCAGTTTAGTGGAAAGCATAATAAATTCCACGTATAACAATAATTATCCTGTAACATGTTTCAAATAAATTTGATGAACTACTATGTGTAAGAAAGTATAATTACCGAAAAATTGTCAAATATTTTTTTAAGAAAATTATAAACAATTATTAAAATAATGGCAAATTTTACTGATATGTCCTAACATAAAAAAGATATTACCTATAAATTACCAATTCAGTATAATATATGGTTCTACCAGCTATATAATTTTAATATACATTAGAAGCGATCTACAATTCTATATTTGAAGAAAATTGGGGGACCGGAAGTGTGAATTGATAGAATAGGTTTTGGAGTTTTGTTTTTTTTTTTGGAATTTTCTCGAAAATGACTCCAACGATTTTCTTCTAAACTTGCTTATTACTATTGCTACTTGCTACTATAACTACACAGATATAAACGTATCATTTCAATTCGAAACATTTTTTCAAACAAAAATTATTATTTTGAATAATTATGAGGAATTGTAGAGTTAAATTTCAAATATTATATACAGTTGGTTCAATGTTTTTGGTGCACTCTACTGGGGCCACAATATAGTCATTTTTTTTTTTTTTTTTTAATTAAGGCGCGTCAAAATCTATGGTCTCAGTGCACTGCCGGCCTCCCGACAGTTGTTCTCTCGTTACAGACAAAACTGCCCCCATCACCGGACAATGAGCTGTAGAGTCAACTAGGAAGAAAAAATCTAAGGGTAGCACAGCTGGACTCGAACCCGGGTCCTCCGCGTGGGAGTCCAGTCACTAACCACTTAGCTATTCCCTTATATTATCACTTTCCTATTTGCCAAGATTAGTAGATAGGTACTTATCCCCCAGCACTTATCTTTATGTTGGGACAAATATCTAAAATTTTAAGTTTAAAAGAAAATTTGTGATTTTAATTTAATTATACTAATTAGTACAGATTTTATAGAAATTAATAGTGTGATAATTAATAGTTTTAGGATTTGACCCATTAATCATTATTTATTATTCGTTAGTAATTTTTAAACCTTTTTTTTTTTTTGTAAGATGATAATAATTAGAGACATACTTCTAAAATCATTTTAAAATGAAAGAAAGAAAGGGGAGAAAAAATTAACAACGTAAGAAAGCGAAGGGATTAGCTCAGTGGTTAGTGCACTGGATTAGCAACGCAGAGGTGCCGGGTTCGAGTCCAACTGTACTGCCCTTAGATATTTTTCTTCCTAGTTGACTCTACATCTCACTATCCGGTGATAGACAGTATTGTCTGTAACAAGAGAATACTGTCCAGAGACCGGCAGTGCACCAAAAAGGCTATGGGCGCCACATAGATGTTGACGCGCCTTAAATTAAAAAAAAAAAAATTACGTGAAAAAAGCGGCGCTGTAGAAACCCTACCAACTTCAGTCCAACAAAATCAATTTTCTAAGCACTTAAAATTTTATTTAATTCTACCTCTTAAAAGCGAATTTTAATCGTGTTAACAATGGGCCAAGCTCCCGGAGGATATATTGATATATATATATATATTTATATAAAAGCTTTTGTAGTGGCGAATATAAATTAGTTTTGAAAATACTCTTAAGAAAGTATAAACCATGGTATGTTTTAATTTATACAATAGCTATTAATTTAAACTTAAATTCACTTGTTTTAAATAATTTCCTTTTTTAACTGAAAAATTTATGTCAACCTTCTTTTAACTTTACAAACAAATTATAAATAATATAAAGGAATGCCAAGGCGCGCATCTTGTGTGCGAGGGATACTCGAAATAAAGATAAGGTTGTTTTCTCTTACTTACTAATATAAAAGTAGTCGTTCTTTTCGTGTTATAAACATTTCGAAATTGAATTTACTACCATGGTAGGTAGTGTACTTTAAATGATTACATTTGAATTTCTGGAAAAAATCCTAATAACATTTGAAATTTAATATAATACATTCTTCAAATCCCCCGTGTGTTCAAATAAAACAATGTTTTCCGAAAAAAAGGTTTGAAATAAAAATGATAGGCATATATCCGCACAGCAAGAGTTATAAGTTCAAAGAAAATCATTTGGCTTTTAATGTAGTGTTAATATTATACAGCTACTAGAACAGGGAAACTTAACTTATCTGCTGCATTAGAACCCTGTAATAAAAAAAAAAAAATTCTGGTAAAATAGTGCCAAAAAAAAAATAGGCAAGAAATAGGTAGATAGTATACGATGTTCAGAGAAAATAGTTGGAGCGGTTTTGCGAAAAATTGAAAAAAAACAAAAAAAAAACACATCAAAGTTACACTTTTGGTTGATAGATTTTGTCCAAAACCTTACAATCAGGTACGGTGTTACGATCTGAACAGAATATAAGTTTGACGTTCCGGACATTTTTCATGTTTAGGCATATTTAGACTATTTTGTGGGTTTACATAACCCACATAAACACAAATAACCATTCGCTAAACACATCTTTTGTATTGGGGGGCAGTGAAACACACCTCAGACAGTTCAACATCTCCCGCCATCTCCTCCCAGCGAAGACCCGTCAACTCCTTGTGACCTCCCTTATATTCCCCCATTTCGACTATGGTTGCTTAGTGTACGGGGGACTCTCTGGAGATCTCGAGGCCAAACTTAAACGTCTTATGAACTGTTTTATTCGTTTTATCCTCGGAATCCCCAGAGACTCCCGCATATCGCACTTCTACCACGAGTTGAACTGGCTCTTCCCTATCTATCGTCGCCAGTACTTCTTAGGCTCTTTACTCTTTCAAGTCATCCAATTTCAAAGACCCTCGTATATCTTTAAACTTCTGAAATTTAAATCGTCTGTCCACACCCGTAACACACGCTCCCGTCCTTCCGATCTTTATACTCCCTCCCACCATACATCCGCTTTTCAAAAATCCTTTGTAATCCGTGCCACCTATTTATGGAACTCCTTACCTTTGTCTATCCGTCGTGCCTCCACTATTGATACCTTCAAGTCCCGTCTTTTTCACCACCTCTTATCCTCACAAGTCTCTCCGAACCCTTAGAAGATTCCTCTCTTTCCTCCTTATCATTCATGGCTTAATCATTTTCAATAATTATTATTATCAATTATTACTAATGATATATACATAATTGTCAAGGCCAGACATACTAGGCCACTTGTATTTTGTATTATTGTTCCTAAGGGACTTATGTCCGGGACAAGAATAAAATTTTTCATTTCATTTCATCTTTTACCTTCTCTTACTTCTTCCTTGACAGGAAGTATTGCGATAGTGCCGAATTTTAGAAATTGAGTTTTCATCGGAAATACAAATTTTGAAGTATGTGTGTGTGTGTGTGTGTGTGTGTGTGTGGGTGGTGAACAAAATTTTTCAAAAATCAAAATTGCAAAAAGTTCAAACTTGACATACTGCCGAGGTAATACCAATTATAATGGGTTTGTGAAGGACAGAAAATGGTTTCGTTTAGATGAATAAAGTAGAAGTGAAGTTGAACACTGTATAATATAAAAGCAACACTGACTGCATGGACTTTAATCTAAAATATATAGAATAGTAAAGAGAATGGTTGATGATGCGAAGTGACTGCTGTATGAACTGTGCTATAAGACTCCCTAAATACTCTCCCGTCGCTGTATTTAAGCAGTTTCTTCCACTCTAGTCTGGCCTAAACTAGTGAGTGAGACTGTCTCTCTCTCTCTCTCTCTCTCTCTCTCTCTCTCTGCTATGGATCCCTCTCTTTGGATCCTATTACATAATGTATTTGACAAAAAGATTTTTGGTCAAAATTCATCAACGGAAAGTATCATTTTACTGAATTCAGTTTATGTTTTCAGTTTTTCGCAATTTTTTCCCCGAAAATGGCTCGCTTTATAGATTTTTCTGTAAACTTCTTAAACCGTCAACATACATAAATACTTAAGCCTTTTGGGGTGTTCTAGGGGAATTGTAGCGTTAAGCTATCCTCTAAATTACCATTTCAGTAAAATGTATGGTTCTGCCACCTACATAAGCATTGCGAGAATTCCAAATTTAAAGAAAATCGGTTGTTCCGAAGTACAATTTTACAAAATAAGTTTTTCAGTTTTTTTTTTTTTAATTTTTTTTTTTTTTTTTTAATATCTCGTTATGACTATAACGATTTTCATTAAAACTGGGAATACTAATAGCAAGGGATAATTTTTTTTTTTTTTTTTTTGTAATGTAACTACCGTTATATAAACCTATCACTTATTTGCAATATTTTTTTGCGATTGTTTTTTTAGGTGGTTCTGATGGAAACACCTGTAGGGAATACAAAACGTGTATTTCTGGAGGGAAGAGAATAGCTAAGTGGTTAGTGTAGTGGACTCCCATGCGGGGAACTAAGTTCGAGACCAGCTGGGTTACTTTAGATTTTTTCTTCCTAGGAGCCTCTACAGCTCACGTCCGGTAAGGACAGTGTGGTCTGTAACGAAGAGAACACTCTGGAGGCCCCCGGCGCCAATGACCATAGATGCTGTCGCGCCTAAAATTAAAAAAAAAAAAGAACTATATTAAGAGGAGTACGTAAACGTCGTAACAATTTGTTCGTTTTAAGTACGAAATGAAATTAAACAATTATATCTTTTCATAATAATTGCCTCAAAACACGATCATTTGTACTAAATGAATAGTTTACAGTGTGAGAGATTGATTATATACGTATATCGCCACTTTTGGTCGGTTTATCTCCTGTATTTATAAATTATACATTGTTATTTTAAAATATGGACACAATGCAGTGTGCGTGTGCTGTGTATTACTGTTACTACTCTACATTTTGTGTTGTATTGTTCTATATTGCATTGCTTATATATTCCAGTCTCTCTTTTCTTACTATGTTGTTCACTGTATTTGACTTCTTTGGCCAGTCTTCATTTGTATGGGGTATGTCCCCAAGACAAATTATTAATAATAAATAAATAAAATAAAATAACTAATTTTATAACGTAAACGTCGTATGCGTGTTTCACACCAGATTTTTTTTCCACGCAAGTTTGGCCGTGAAGAATGAGGCTAAGTAAAGGTGTGTTTTTTTGTTTAACTTCCATTAAAATATATTAATTGGTTAATTAGTAATACCACACTGTTTGACTGAAAATTCCTTTACTTCGTACAAATGAAATATTATTGTGAAAGTGTTCAGCATGTTTTCCTCTCAATAAAATAAAAAAAAAAACTTTAGCTTAGAAAGGTTTGTGTGTAGGGCATGATGTATGGCCATGAATATTGCACGATACTACATTAATCACCAACAACTTCATGCAGTGATCACCAACAGGTGGTCATAGAGGGGTTGCTCACAGATAACTCAAATATTAATATCTAACCTGTACGTACTTCTCTCATCGTTTCATATCTGCATCCTTGTATTTGCACATCTTCACAATTACATGATATCAAATATTTGATAACAAATAGTAACTATGCTTTACTAATTGCTATATTAATTTTAAATATTACTTTAATTATTTCACATACTATAATAATTGAAAACCTGATGTGAATGTAACCTGAAGTGTACAGTAACCTTAATCCCGTGGCTTCAGTCGAAGATCTGGAACGTCGAATAACTCTAGCCTGCCTAGATCTTGACTTTGCCACCATAAGTGCTGCTACAAACAGAGCGTGGGAGTCCAGAGCTTTGGCTTGCCTATCCGTTGATGGTGCCCAGTTTGAACAGCTTCTTTAAAAAAAAAATAAGGTAATTTTGACATTAAACTGAAATTTGTTTTTCATATTTTAAATTGCCATAACTTTTGAAAAACCTAACCGATTTTAATTTTTTTTTTTTTTTTTTAGAGGCTCAATTACTATAAAAATATGCAAAAAAAAATATAATGTTCCATTTGAAAAAAAAAAGTTGGATGCTGTATCTCGGGATATTGGGGTTTAAAAAAATGGATCAATCACTGAAAATAAACTAGACTAAAAATGATTAAATACGTGTTTTCTATTTTTTCGAAATTTCCCGCCGTTTAAAAAAAAAGTGGGTGGCGCATATAACTCTGGTCACCCTATATAAAAAGTAAAATTTTTTTTTTTTAATTTAAGGCGTGTCAACATCTATGGTCATTGGCGCCCGGGAGCCTTCTCAGTGCACTGCCGGCCTCCGGACAGTGTTCTCTCGTTACAGACAACACTGACCATTTATAGAGCTTTGAATGTATAGATAGTATATAAAATTTAATTAAACCCACACAATATTTTTATGGAAAAAAATTGCAGAAAACTGAAAAATCTAGTTTAGTAAAGTCGCAATTGCTGATCAGCCGATGTTCTTTGATAATAATAAGATTAAAAGATATGCTATAATACCAGAATTTGAGGAGAAACGATTAATATTAGCTTTTAAGTTCGACTTAAAGATTTGATTTTCGATTTTTTTGACGAATTTTCCGGAAAAAGGAAATAAAGATTTTCTTTGAAATTGAAATGCTAAATGCACAATTATGAATGTAACTTTTATTTGAAACATTTTTATGGAAAAATTGCTTTTTGTGTGTGTGTGTGTGTGTGTGTGTGTGTGTGTGTTGTGAATATTTGATGTTAAATTATAAATATTAGTTTTTGTTCAACTAGTACTGTTTTCTGGACTACGTTGTAGTCACATCAAATCAATTTAAACCTAAAAATTAATTTGTGTTAATAAGCCCATTTTAAGGCGTGTTTTGCTCTTATTTGTTTTGCGCAGAAATAAGAGTTATCCTGTGATTTTTATTATTTCTCTCAAAATATAAACCTATAAATAATTATTAATAATTATTTATAAATAATTGGTATGTTTTACTGATTGGACTTTTGCTAATACGCGATTTGAAATAAACAGTAGATAAATTCATATTCAATAAAATTCAAATTGAGTGACCACCGGTACAGACTATCGTCTACACATTTAGAGCACGTTACTGTTTTCAAAATTAAAGTCTTCTTAAGTTTATTTTATTTAGTTTTAGTTAATTAATTATGTATTTTTTAATAATAGGTAGTATTTTAATTTTTGACTCCAATGCAAAGATTGGGGAGGAGATAGGGTAAGTATGTAAGTATGTTGGTCATAGGAAAAGTCAGTAGACATGAATGTACCAATGAGAATGGCCATAGAGTGATAGACTTTGCATCGGATAAAGGAATGTGTTTAGCTAACACGCGCTTTCAACATAAAGACATTCACAAAGAGATCTGGGTTTCACCGGACGGTCTTACAAGAAACCAAATAGATCATATCCTAATAGAATTAAGGCATGCTGCGGATTTAGAATATGTCCGAAGCTGCAGAGGAGCAGAGTGCGGTAGTGACCACTTCATAGTGAGAGTAAAGTACCGGCAAAGGTTGGCCGTGAAACAAAGAAAAGGAATAGGAGGTACGATAGCTGCTGCATACAAGAGCGAAATACTGAAGAACGAGGAAAAAAGAAAGGCGTTTGCAGGAAACATGAGACAGCTTTTGGAGGAAAATGATAATTCTGGTGGCAGTATAGAGAATAAGTGGACTAGAATAAAAGCCGCTATAAACCTGGCAGCAGAGGAAGTAGTAGGTAGAAGATGCAAGAGGATTAAGAATGACTGGTATGACGAGGAATGTGCGCGACTGGTATTGAAAGGAATGAGGCTAGGAAAGTTATGTTGCAAAGGATGACCAGAACCGCCAAAGAGAATTATAAACAAAAGAGGGCAACAGTTAAAAAACTGTGTAGAGAAAAGAAGAGGGCTTAGAAAGAAGAAAATTAGAAGATTTGCAGGAAGATTTTAGCGGCCATAATAGCAGAAAGTTTTATAGGGGATTAAGGGAAGTCAGGGCTGGCTTTGACCCAAAGGTAAATCTCTATCTTGATGAGACAGGAGAGTTAGTAGATGATAGAGAAGGTATTTTAGCAAGATGGTCAAGGTATTTTAGAAATTTGTTCGACCCTGCTGATAATGGAGGGACCGAAGTCCTTCAAGTCCGCCAAGGATAGAAGAGGAAGACGCCGATGTAGAGGAACCACCTGAGCTAGGAGAAGTAATAGACGTTATAAGAGCACTCAAGAATAACAAAGCTGCAGGGAAGGATGGTATACCAGCCGAATTAATCAAGAATGCAGGCGAAGAGTTGCAGAAAGAAATTCATCTTTGGAATATTTGGGAAATTTGAACTGTTGAAAGGATGCCTGAAGGTTGGAACATTTCAATTATTTGCCCCATTTATAAAAAAGGAAACAAGCAAGAGTGTAACAGCTACCGAGGAATATCCCTCTTAAATACGGCCTACAAAATTTTCTCTGCCCTATTAATGAATAGGTTAAATAAATGGGCTGAAAAAATACTTGGCGAATACCAGAGTGGGTTTAGGCAAGGCAGATCAACCATAGACCATATCTCTTCCCTAAGAAACATGGTGGAGAAATGTTATGAGTATAATGTAACTCTCTACCACCTGTTTATCGATTTCAAACGGGCATATGACACTTTGGGAAGAAATGAGTTGCTTCTTTGCATGAGGGATTTTGGTATCCCGGCTAAATTAATAAGGATGACTCTGCTTGACGCGAAAGGTTGTGTGAAGGTGCAGGGTTCTGTCTCGGAGAAATTCTTCTTACGTAAAGGCTTACGGCTAGGGGACCCGCTATCCCCTCTACTTTTTAATCTGGCATTAGAAAAGGCTACAAGAGCCATACGTACTTGCCCAAATGGCACAATCTATAATAGGTTAAGCCAACATATGGCGTACGCTGACGATGTTGTGCTAATGGGAAGATCGAAGGCAGCTTTGGCGGGTGCATTTCAGGAATTCAAAACAACATCGAAAAAGTTAGACCTGGTAATTAATGAAGGAAAAACGAAGCTCATGGTCAGCACCAGACGGAGCACAATACCTGAAGTGGAGGCCGTGTGCGCACCTTATAATTTCGAAAAGGTTGGCTGCTTCAAATATTTAAGGGCAGTCTTGAGAAAAATGGGTGCAGCATTGAAATTAAATGCAGACTAACGGCTGCAAATAGGTGTTTCTGGGCTCTGCAGAAAGTGTTAAGATTCCGTGTGCTTTCTAGGGAAGCGAGGTTGGTAATATATAAGATCATTTTAAGGCCTATTGCTACGTACGCCAGCGAAACGTGGGTGATGACAAAAGAGGACACTAGAATTTTAAACGCTTGGGAAAGGAAGATCCTACGGAAGGAGAGCGGTATAGGATAAGAAAAAACAGGGAAGTGACCTGGATCAGGAATCAGTACCAGGTCAGGATCTAGTGGGATGGATAAAAAGAGGAAGAATTAAATGGTTGGGACATTTGCAAAGAATGGAAAATGCAAGAATTCCCAAGAAAATGTGAACTGGTCACCCTGGAGGGGCTAGAAGAAGAGGGAAACCGAGAAATTGTTGGTTGGATGAAGTGGAGACCGATTTGAGAAGCATCGGAATAAGAAGGTGGAGAAGGAATGCGGAGGTGAGAGAGGAATGGCAGCGAGTGGTTGAGGAGGCCGAAGTCCTGCGTGGACCATGCAGCCAAGAAAGAAGAAGAAGATTTAATTTTTTAGAGAAACTCAAGCATGTTGTTTAGTTTTTTTCACCTCATGGAGAAGAAAAACATGGGAATTTGATTTTATAAATGCATCAAAAATTTTTAATTTGAATTTATCCATACAAAAAGTTGAATTTTTTCTGCTTAAATGTTCAATAAATTTTAAAAATATATAGATTTGATGCAGATACAAGTATTTGTTTATCTAAATTTTTCCATTTTTTTCCAACTCTTTTTGATTATTTTCAGTGAAAAATTGGGCAAAAACGTTATCAATTGGAAAATCTCAGCATGTTTATGTCATGTAAAATTTCTGTAAGATATGCCGCCACTACGACAGCCAATAATTTCGTTTCTTTGTCAATAAATGAATTTGAGTTTTATTTCGGAGTGAAAAATTTTTCGCTCATAGAATACCATTACTTTATGATAGATTTATTTTGTCTCAAAAATAACCCTCCTGGCGTTATTTTCTGATAGTTTGACTAGAAAATAAAAGTCCAATCTTAATATAAATGAAAAATGATTTCTAAAGACAAAAAATAATAATCTAAGTCGTGATATGATTTTTTTTTATAAAATACGATGGTGAATAATATGGTGAAAACTCAATTACGAAACATATGATACGATCGCAAGACCCCTTTCTTAACATAAGTGAAAGTAAAAAGATTAATGATCTGATTTCACTGTCACTAGAATTTTTAAGATGAGTTTATTATTAGAAAAGAACGCATCAGGGACAAATTAAAGACTGTAGGGTTGGAAGGGTGAAGTAGGGATTAGAATGGCGGTATATAGAAAGGAAACTGAAGGGCATACACAGGCCCTGTGAATACAGTAATTTGGTAAGCTAATGTCCAGCTAGTGGATAGTAACCTCCGGCCGGCCCCTTGCTATTACACTAGGGGCCACTTAAAATGCACATTCTAGCTGTTACTCGCAAGTACGCTTTGAGAAGGATCCAAATGCGAATAAAATGTAAATAAGGTTGGTAGGATTAATGCAGAAAAGTGGTATCTCCATCTCACAGTGGCCACTCCACTTCCTTCAGTCCTTCTCGGGCTACTTCCAACCGTGTCACTTCCTTGGTCCACCATTATAAGCACTCCCCAAACCACTAACATTTTAAACTATTGCACAAACTGCACGGTGGCCAACTTTCATGGCTGTACTTTTGTTCTCTCTTCATGTTAATGCAAAACAAGAGGCTACACTGTCTACCCACTTATCCATAATAAACCTTATTTCCATTTATAATTTCATTAATTAACGTATTCTCCCTAATGATATAAGTCTTAGAAGTTAAACCATTTCCATATAAAGGTTTTCATTATATTTTTCATGTTCCTATGTAAAACATTTTTCCATGTATAATTTAACTTAAAATTATAAACCACCATCTTTAATCGTCGACAAATCTACAGGTGAAATCATACGAAGTCAGTTTTAAAGCACCCTGGGGGGGGGAGGCGAAATATGTCAAACTTGGTATGTATTCCATTTACGTGTAGAACCAACCCATCTGACACGAAAGTTTTGGGCAACATCCATCTACTAGAAATGCAACTTTACTAATTTTTTTTTTTCATTTTTTCACATAATTTTCACTAAAACGACTCCAATTTAATTCTAATTAATATTATTTAGATGATGGAATTGTGTAATAAACCGAAATAACAATTAAGAGGAATATCTAACCCCACGTCTCTCCCAAAATTGCCCTTAAACGTAATAAAAATTATAGCTCTTAGTATGTGTAGTTGATATACCAAGTTTAAAGAAAAATCGTTTTAGTAACAAAACATTTAGTAAAGTGATCAAGATTGAACTTTCTGCGATTTCCCATCCATTTTTGAGCTATGCTGTTCCACGCACAAACACACATGGAGTCACAGATTGTGAAACATCTGATGTAAGTTGTAAACTTCTGGAGGCCTCTAGATTACCACTACTCAGAAAGGTATTACTGACTAAACACACTTGGCCGATCAGCTTCATAGAACTGACATCACCTGATCTATACAATGAATTCTTCAATTATATTCAGAAAATAGATTTCAATATTTTCTAAATAAGTACAGTTTAAATGAGAGGTATGTATTATATGTATATATAAGTTTATGTGTATGTGTGCTGTGTTTGCGTGTGGTGTGATGTGTGTTTTTGCATGTATGTACGAGTATGTATAAGAATTATATTATGAGCATGTTATATCTGTGATGATTGGATATTATTTGTATTTGTAAATATTTATATATTTCATTCAGCAGTTTTTCTTGAATTCAATTAAAATAATTGTAAGTACTTATTTGGAAATATTAATTATTCTTTATTCACTTTTTGTTCATCTATTATATTATTATTCCTAGAAATACGTTAAACAATTTGTGGCTATTATTGGTTAGAAAATAATCTCCTCCTCAATAGGGAACTGTTGTGGAGAAAACACACACACACACACGCACACACCTTTTCTATAGATTGCTTCTTTGGACTCAGGGGATCACAAAACGTGTATTTCCGGAGGGAAGGGAATAGCTAAGTGGTTAGCGTAGTGGGCTCCCACGAGGGGGAACTAAGTCCGAAACCAGCTTTGCTACCCTTAGATTTTTTCTTCCTAGGAGCCGCTATAGCTCACTGTCCGGTAATGGACAGTGTTGTCTGTAACGAGAGAACACTGTCCGGAGGCCGGCAGTGCGTTGAGAAGGCTCCGGGCGCCAATAACCATATATGTTGACGCGCCTTAAATAAAAAACGAAAAAAGAAAGTGTATTTCCGGCAAAAATTGGTAACGACAATTTGACACTCTTCTTGAGAAGTAAGAAAAAATGAAAATCTGTTTTAAAACACTCTAGCTAATTCAGTTTTAAACTTTATTATTTACCCTTTATTCAATTGGTAATTTGTAGAGTACGTACATATAATATATCCTCTTTATATAAATATAACGAGGCGTATACACCCCCGTACCTACCCACATATCTACCCGGAACGTAATTGAGGCATGATTAAATTGTAGTTCAGAAGACAATGACAATAAATTTAACGGTACAAATTCCGTTTAAAAAAATCAATTTTTACTTTTTTTTTGGAAAAAATATTTTCAATTGAAATTGATGTCTATATTGGTCCCGTTAGCATTTCAAGTATCGTTTTTAGATATTTTGTTATGTACAGACCCTTCGGTAAAAAAACTTTTTCGACCTTAAGTGTTTCTAAACAAGACACTCCTTTTATTAGGAATAAGAGAAAGTAAAAAACAGTAAAGACCACCTATATTTTAGAATGTATGTGTTAGTACAGTTGGTAGTGAATCATTGAGTTATGTTTAATAATTCAGCTAAATGAAGAGTTGTCTGTATGGAGGCTGTTTGAACTTGGTAATGTAAGGAAGGAATCATTTACTAGAAAGATAGTGGTGTTTGAATAGTAATGCGATGGTTGTTGGGTGGCCTTTAGAAGAGTGGGTCCTGTTAGGGAGCCGGCTTGTCTCCTTGGCAACCCTTTTCCTCTCCGGCTCGCCGCCTCTCAAGGAACAATATTACTAGGGGACATTCAGAACTCTATCTCGCTTCCTCCATCTATATCGGCATCGCAACCCTTTTTCGTTACAGCTATTTCAACCCCTTACACTGCCTCTAAATATACCCATTCATGTTGAAGCCCATACCCATTTCCGCGTCCTGAATTCTGATGCTTGCCACTCTCACTCCAACACTACATTCTGCTCAAACCATTTTCTTCCTCATTATCATGTTCCCCTCATCGCTACTTCATTGCCTGTATTAAGCTGCGTAGATTACTTACTCTTTCCTCTTATGTTTCCTACTATATGTAGAAGAGTATAGTAAAAACTTTTTCATTTTATATTCAAAGCAGTTTTTAAGTTAAGTTTGACTACCAAAGTGGTCAAGGCTGGGCTAAAGTTTAATTATGGGTTTCGATCTTTAAACTAGAAGCCAGTATTATTGGGTTGTTTTAAGCATTCACTATACTGCACAAAACCTGAAAATTGCTAGTAAATTAGCAATAGCACTTGGAATTTTTAATCAAGAGTTTTGTTGCACAAAAATACAATCGTGTCGGTGGCACGTGTCGGTTGATACTCAGGTAATACCTAAATATTCTGGGGCTACTAGAGGTATGATCAAATTGGAAAAAATCCAACAATTCTTTATTAGTAATACGCTATTCTTCCTGCACAGTTGACACCCCGTAAGAGAAAGTAAATTACAGCAGGTAGAGAAAGCTAAAACTCTAGGGAATATTTGTTTAAACTCTCTAGACACTCAGCCACACACACAAAAATATGAGACACATATATTTTTCTATATAAAAACACAATAACTCTGTACTTTGTACTAGCTTTGATATATTTATGTTTATAACTAATTAAAATGTTATTTACAATACTTTAATCACAAAAACTAACTTTCTTGAGAATAAAAATTAAAAATCGTAGAAATTCATTTTGTGTGACTTTTTGGTCAGGGACAGACATCGTAAGTAATGATTTCTATTATTTTTTTTTTTAAATTTTGTCGTAAATTAATTGATATGCTTAACTTTATTAACAAAAAAAAACTGCCATTTCTTTTGAGGATGCTGTCGTCAGAGCAGGCGCTTTTGCGGTGGAAGGACACAGCGTACGATACACGTATGTCAGAATGTTTAGGTCTGTCACGTTTTGCGGTTCATAGAGTAATCGTACATTTTAGAGAAACTGGGGAATATGGTCGTAGAAGGGTCACAACAGATCGATTTCCTTCGCTCTCATTTCTACGCACTCGGTTTCTTACAGACATAGAGCTCAGGGATGACTTATTACAAGTTCGGGAAATCACAGTGAGCACTGAAGTTGTTCCAAAAGTATTGCGAGAAATAAGTCTGTTCGCTAAGAGAGACTAGCATCAGAGCCTGCACTAACCAGGAATCATCGTGTAAGCAGATTAGCATTTACCAACCGTCATCTCCATTGCATTACGAAGCAATAGGGAGTTGTTCTCTTCACAGATGAATCTCGATTTGGCCTGTACTGAAAAAATGCTGGGGAAGCGCTTCAAACATTGTACTACTAGCAGAAGTGCTCCATTTCAACGACAATCAATTATGGTGTGGATTGGGATAAATTTGGAGGCCCCCATCGAGTTAATTATTGTTGAAAATGGCACAATGAGCGCTGATAGGTGTGTAAGAAGCTATTCTAGAGGTAGTCATACCGTTTGCTCCATTTATCGGAACCAGTTTCCTGCTAATGCATGACAAACGCCAAACCACACACAGCTAGAGTTGTCAATTTTTGGAGGAAGTCAGTATAAATGTGATCGACGTTCTTTGGAGATGAATCCCATAGAAAATCTAAGGGATGCTCAAGAGGCGTGTTAGAGCTCGTGATCAGCCTCCAACTATTCTGCAACAACTTCGCATTTCCCTGTAAAAGAATGAGATACCGTACAGCAAGAGACCATTCAAAACCTGATTGCATCGATGCCCCGCCATATCAGAGACCTCAGTAATACCCGAGTAAGCAAAACCAAGCACTAGGAGATGAAAAAAGTAATATATAACAAAAATTAATTGTTTCGTTCTTTTTAATTTTTAATTTTTATTTTATTTTTTAGATCAATCTAAATCAAGAGTTACTGTAAAAATTAACACTACAAGATTCATTTGGCTAGGGAATTGTATTAAAAATAGATTATTGCAATAAAAGTGTTCCAGTTTTACTTCTTTTTTTTTGTGGTAAAGTGTTTTTTATCAGAAAATCAGTTTGCTTTTTTGCGAACCAATGTTCGCTCTCTGGTAAAAGTAAATTAAAACCTATTTTGTTTTCAGTCACTCTTTACGTCCAAATACCGATCAGGTGTCAGAAACGGAGGCGGATATTAACCATACTTTATTGTTATAAATTACTGATATTAACACTTCAAATAAAACCCAAAATATATATATCTCAGTTTGGCGAAGTACATCGCTAACCATTCATCTGTTGTAGCAGCTCTTTCACAATGATTCCATTATTCCCTGCTGTAATTACTTTCTCTAATCCTAGTAAGAGGAAGTATTGCGATCTTGTGAAATTTTTTAAATTGAGTTTTCACCGGAAATACATGTTTTGACGTCCCTTGAGTAAGATAAACTTGATCTTTTTTGTGAGTGGCCTGCATTTGTGTGTGAACAAAATATCTCAAAAACCAAAAAAAATGCAGAAAGTTTAAATTTGGTATTGTTTAGATACTATCAGTCCTCACGCGTTGGTCTAGTGGCTAGCGCACTCGTCTTTCGTGCGAGAATTCAGGGTTCGATTCCCGTGAGGGCAAAGTCGGTGTTGACCAGCATCGTGATAAAAAGTAAGCTACAGTTAGTAGCCCCTAGGTAGCGAAGGCCGGAACTAAACGGCGCGGGAACTGTGGCGTGCTTACCACATCCCCTTATTCAAATCGCCGTCTGGCAAGCCTTGGCCCTTCATGGGTTGTTGCGCCATAGGTTTTAAAATCCATCAAGCATAGTGCGATTTTACTGAATATTTTTTTTTTTTTTGCTTCAGTTTTTCACGATGTTTTCTTTAAAATTCCTCTATATTTACACACATTAATACCAATAACTTTTATTTTAGAAAATTTCCCAGAAAAATTTATTTTAAGGGGATTCTAAGGAAATAGTCGCGTTATGCTTTCTTCTGAAGTACCACTTCAGTAGAATGTTTGATTTCACCACCTATTTAAAATTAATATACTTTAAAAGCAATGAAGAAATTGCAATTTTGCAGCAAATCAGTTAAACGGAAATACAACTTTCGAGTTAGAGTTTTTTGGATTTTCAAACTCGAAATGCTCACTGCGTAGATAAAAAACTTATCACTTATATTAAAACATTTCCCCTCCCCCCCCAAAAATTCCTATCTATTTAGATCTCGAAACCATTTATTTGCTGTGAAAATTCAATTCAGAATTGAAGAAATTAAATATTCTTAAAGCTGTAGCTATTTTCAAAACATTATTAGCAGAGTTTTAAAACTTGTTTAGAAATAAGAGTAAAATTTATGTAGTAAATGAGTTGGTTAATCATGATGAATAATTAAATTGATTGTGAGTGAAGGAAGTAGATTTAGTAGGTAAAAGGGAAATTAAAATATATGTAATTTTTTTTTTTTAAAAAAAAAAGGCTACTTTATTAATAAATCTCTAAATAATCTCGTCAGAGCTGTTTATCATAAAGCTGCGAGAGAAAAGCTCCTTATTATGAGGTTGAAGGATTATTCTTAAGGGTTTGCCTGGTCATCTTTAAACTAAAAATCATCATTAATGTTTCAATTTTTTTTTTTTTTTTAATACAAACTTTTAAATTTAATTTAATCTAGATTTAAAAAATTAATTACAAGGAAAAATTTTTAACTACTCTTTCTTCTAATTTTAATTTAAAATATTAACAAGAAATTTATTACCTTCTCTTAGAGCTGAGAGGAAGTATTGTGATCGGGTCAAATTTTCGGAATTGAGTTTTCACCAAAAATACATGTTTCTTTAGGTCTCCTGAGAACGGAAACAAAATTTATTTTAGCGAATGTTTTCTCAGATTACAATGCCTAGTAAAGGAATCCGGACCAGATGCCTGAGATAAATCCATGAAAGAGGCAGCAACATCTTCCCGTTAGCCCTGTCAGGACCTTTAATGAACATCTTAGACTGCCGACAACCCACCACTGAACTCATCCATAGGGATGTATACTGTGATGCCGTCCTGTCTAGAGCGTTCACTAAATGGAATTAAAATAAGTAATAAGTAAATTCTAAATTTGGGTTCTACTTCTGTTAATAGATTTACTTTGTTAATAGATGAGTGATAATCAAAAATCGATAAATATTCAAGAACCAATGAGATGAAAATCTCTTTTATAACGTGAACCAAAATGACAGTATGAAATGCTGGAATTACCAAGAATGGGTAAGAGGAAATCGCCAGGAGAATTAGAAAAGTGACTGAGACAAAAGTATGTAAAAAAAAAAAAATTAGTGTTTACTTCTGCGTATATACGTAAGCTGTACTTCCAGTTTGTTATGTGTATATGTGTATGTAAATGTGAAAAGTTTGTACCTGTAAAAATTATAGGGGAAGAGAAATGGGACTATTTCCTTTGGGCCTGCCATAATTCCAATTCTCTGTCTCCTGTGTGCGTGGTTCCGGTCTGGCGGAATCAGTTCGGCGGTCAAGTATGACCGGATACTTCTAGTCATACGTATTTATACTAGTCATACAATATTTATTTATTTTTATTTTTTTTCTAGAATTAGCATGTTCACTGCGTTAGGAGCCATATATATCTCATACTGTAGCTCAACTTATATAAATTCAATGCTGAGCAAAGACTTTAGTGCAACTTAGGGAAATTAGTAAGAAATTATATACATACTGGAAGGAGGGAGGGAAGCTAATAAAAAAGCTTATTTGATGTATGATCAATTATGGGTTGAGGAGAATAAACTATGGAGTCTGGAGGATTTAAAACGCAAGTACGAAGGAAGTTCAATCTAGGTAGTGAACCAGAAGACGAGGAATCTACCAATACTTCGAATCGAAAATTTATCCGTTAGGGTTCTTCGAAATTCGTTAAGAGAAGATAAAACTAATTAATAGACGATCTCTTAAAAAAAGGAAAGAGGAAGCATTTCCTAAAAAGAGGCGCATATTTCATCAACCACAGGCAACAACAAAGCCTCTTTCAGCAAGAAAATATAAAGGAAATAGGAAAAATCGAAGAAAAGGTAACCGGAAAAAATGGAATGTGAAAGAACAAAAATGATGGCACAAAATGGTCTCTCACTGGTAACAAAATTTATAATTATTGTTTGGAATATTGAGGATTTTAATTAACTGTTTAATTATAAACTCGGATTTAATTAATGCTGTTATATGTTTTATAGAAACTTTCATAATTAGTTAATCAATAATTAAACCATTTTGGTTAGATAATTTTAGGTGAATTTAATTCTATTGTTACTAAAAAAAAAGAAGAAAACTAGGCCATACTAGCGGAAGAATTATAACCTTTGTCAATAAATTTTATTTCGTGGATGTGAATTAATTATTCTCTTCAGAAAAGGCATTGTTTGTTATATTTAGAAATAATTCTTTCTCATTGATTACTGGTAATGTAAACTGGAGTCCGCTGGTGGACTCGGACGAAAGAAATTATTAAGCAGAAATTGATGATAAAAGAAAATTATTAAGCCTATTACTTTGTGTATAACTTCTTCCTATTTTTGAAACAGTTTTTGTTAGGAAATGCATATAAAACACAAATATAACTCTTTTGGATGGATAAACCACATTTATTACAATACTATAGGACATGTCCATATCAAAACACAACAACACACCAGACAAATAAAAGGATTAAAGAAATTAGGGCTGATAATGGAAGTGAATACATTAATAAAAGTTTTTATGACTTAGCAAAAGATAAAGGTATTTTGTTAAAGCCGGGTCCTCCATATACACACGAATTAAACGGAGTGGCTGAACGTTTTAATAGGACCACAATGAGTAGAGCTCGATGTCTTCTATCAGAAGCTAAACTGAATAAAAGTTACTGGCCAGAATGCATTTATACTGCTGCATATCTTAGTAATAGATTACTTACTAACACTGTAATTCGAAAGACTCCGTATGAAATATTTTTTGGAAGAAAACCAAATCTGACAAATTTAAAGATTTTTGGGTCTACAGCCTTTGTTAGAATTCCAGAAGAGTGCCGTTCATCAAAGTTAAATCCTAAAGCAAGAAAGGGAATTTTAAAGTGGGAAATAAATTTGCCAAAACAACCATTAACAATGTTTATTATGTGCCCAACATGAAACAAAATTTGCTCAGCGTTTCATGTATTGTAAATGAAAATAACTTTGTAAACTTTCATAGAGATGCAGCTAACATTTATAATTCAAGGAAAAATTTAATTGCTATTGCTGTCAAAAGAAATAAATTGTTTGAACTAGAAGGTAGAGTTCAGATGAATGTAAGTGACGCTCACACGTCTTATACAATTAACTCAGAGTCTAATATTGCTGAAAAATGGCATCGTTTATTAGGACATACTAACTTGCAATGCATAAAAGAATTATGTGAATTTCAGCTAGCTGAAGGTTTACCAAATAAGATAGACACTGGTAATTTGAATTGTGAAACATGTCTCCTTAACAAGATGACAAATTTACCATTTAAAAAAAATCTGGTGTGAAACACTCACACAACTTTCTCTTACTCCAGTTCTCAAAATGATAATTGACAAATTTTATAGTTTGTGTACCAAATTTAATGAAATTCGTCGAAAACTGAAAAAAACTGTTCAGTAAAAGCGCACTTCCGGTTTACTAATTTTCTTGAAACTCGGAATTTCAGCCATCTATTTATTTCTAACTAATTATGTTTGGATGATAGAATTGTATAATGAACTAGATATCACTTTGATGAAAATCAACCCCACCCCTCCCCTAAAAGGCTCTTAAAAGAAAATTCCCAGAGAAATGTTTTAGAATAAAAGTTGTAGATCTTTGCATGTTTAGTTTATATACGAAGTTTCAAAAAAAATCGTCGGAGCCATTTTTGAGAAAATTGCGAAAAAGTGAATAAATCATTTAGTAAAGTGGTAAAGTAAACGCACTTCCGGTTATCCGATTTTTTTCAAACTCGGAATTTCAACAACATATTAATTCTAATTAACATTATTTAGATGGCAGAATTGTCTAATAAACTGAAATAGCACTTTAGATGGAAACCTAACCCCACCCCTCCCCCAAAAGTGCCCTTCAATGCATTTTCCCGGAGAAATGTTTCTAATAAAAGTTGTAGCTCTTTGTATGTGTGGTTGATGTTTAAAGTTTAAAGAAAATCGTCGGAGCCATTTTTGAGAAAATCGCAAAAAAGTAAAAAATCCAACTAGTAAAGTGGTACTTCCGGTTGAGGAATTTTTACAGATAACGTACAGTCAGATCCCATGGGGATACCTAAACGGAAGATCAAATTACAACTTTCTGCGGTTTTTCGTTTTGAACGATGCTGTTCACATACAACAAAACACACACACACACACAGACCATTTGCTAAAAACCACTTTTTTGGACTCAGGGGACCTCAAAACGGATATTTCGGTGAAAACTCGATATCGAAAATTTGACACGATTACAATACTTCCTCTTACTAGAAGTAAGAGAAAAGTAATAATCGCAGGAGAGCTAAAGATATTCTGGAAATTATCCATACTGATGTATGCGGACCTGTAAATCAAGTTGGATACAAAGGTGAGCGATACTTTGTTTAATTCATTGATGATTTTAGTAAAATTGCAGTTGTTTATTGCATTAAACATAAAAGTGATGTTTATGATAGATTTGTGGAATATATTAAATTAATGGAAAACCACGCTCTGCTACCATGTTAGGAAATGCATATAAAACACAAATATAACTCTTTTGGATGGATAAACCACATTTATTACTATAGCACATGTCCATATCAAAACACAACAACACAACAACACACAATGACAAACACAAAGCCAGTGCCATCCTAATCACCTCATCATAGATAAGACACATTCGTAAAACATAGAGGTACATAAAATCATATTCTAACAGTTTTAAGAGAGATATTGCTAATTATCCTATATGTAATATCCACCAAAAAAGATTATTTAACCCAATGAGATGTTTGTACGGCAATGGCCAGAGGAGTTTTAAAGAAAAACAATTCTCAGAGATATTTTCCGTGGTAGCCTGCTTCTTTTTGTGGTCATCGACCGGCCATCATCAGGATGCGTTTGTCAAACAGTGTGGTAACATATATGTGCACAGAGCAAATTTAGTTTGTACACAGAGTGTATAAACTAATAAACTTATATTCAGAGAGAGCAGATCTGAAACCGGTCGATGGACCACAGAAAGAAGCAGACTATCACGGAAAATATCTCTGATACTTGCCAGCTCTGCGGAACCAATCACAACAAAAAGAATTCCTTTTCCTTCTACGTTTCCTTGTGCCCTTCTGCAGGAGCTGTTTAGGGAGGGGAGGAGTGAACGTTAAGAACGTTGAGACTGAAAATGATTGATTATTTAAACCATTTTTTTTAATCAAATTTCTAAGATTGGAAGTATACAGAGGTAAATATTTAAGTAAATATATTTCTAATAGTTCCAGTGATAACATTAAAATCCAAATTTTATTAGATATTTATGATTTAAATACTCTTATGATTCATTTAATTGTTTGGTATTTTTCTCCTAATTTTTGTGCATGACAATAAATTCCATTATTTAATAAGAATTATACTTTGAATGATAACTTTGTAATTTTTTTTTTATATTTTCAACATTTTATTAAAAAGAGTACTACTTTATTTCTGTTTCGTAATTTTTTTTTTTAATTTCTTTAATTGGTTTAATTCCATTTTTATGCTTTATTATGTTTTATGTAATACATAAAACCTCCCAGTTACAAGTTCATACTTCAACTACGCCAAACCCGCCCATACTTGGTTAAGTAGTTTAAATATATAAAATGACATTTGGATTTTGGTAAGAAATAAAATTGTTGTTTAATTTATTATATTAGGATAGATTTATTGTTGCAATAACCGCGTATGAATATATTATTGTAAATAAATAATCCAGTATGTACATATCTTGAAAACCAACTTAAAGCTGTTTCAGAAAAAAATTACGTATGCAACAATGAGTTGCGTTTTCACACTCTTGTCCAGTTGTCAGTTTGTTGTGCTCATGTGAGCAAACGTAAACTGGTGGGTGAAAAATAAAACTTTGCTCACTGTTTGGTAAACAACTATTTAAATTATTACTAATAACTATTTAAAACTAATAACTATTTAAAACTAATAACTATTTAAACTAATCACTATTTAAAACTTAATAACTATTTAAAACTAATAACTATTTAAAACTAATAACTATTTAAAACTAATAACTATTTAAAACTAATAACTATTTAAAACTAATAAGTATTTAAAACTAATAACTATTTAAAACTAATAACTATTTAAAACTAATAAGTATTTAAAACTAATAACTATTTAAAACTAATAACTATTTAAAACTAATAACTATTTAAAACTAATAAGTATTTAAAACTAATAAGTATTTAAAACTAATAACTATTTAAAACTAATAACTATTTAAAACTAATAACTATTTAAAACTAATAACTATTTAAAACTAATAACTATTTAAAACAAAACTGAAGAATCTATTCAGTAAAGTCACACTTCCGCTCAATCGATTTTCTTCAAACTAGGAATTTTGACAACATATTTAATTAATATTATTTAGTTGACTGAATTGTATAGCACCTTGTTGTACTAAAATAACACTTTTTATGAAATCGTAACCCCACCTCTCCACCAAAAGTGCCCTTAAATGAATTTTCCCGGGGAAATGTTTCAAATAAACGGTGTAGCTCTTTGTATGTGTAGTTGATGTAACATGTTTAAAGAAAATTATTGGAGCCGTTTTAGAGAAAATTGTAGAAAACTAAAAACTACTTTCAGTAACACGCACTTCCAGTCACCCGATTTTCTTCAAACTCGGGATTTCGACAAAATATTTAATTAATATTATTTAGATGGTAAATTAATATTATTATTTAGATGATAGAATTCTGTAAAAACTGAAATGTCACTTTAGTTGAAGAAAATCGTTGATGCCGTTTTCTAGAAAATCACAAAAAAAAAAAACGACTTACTAATGTGGCACTTCCTGTAGATGGAATATGCCCGAAATCTTTGCATCTGAGGCGGTGTTAGTATCTAAACCAATACCAAGTTTTACCTTCCTGCAACTTTTTGTTTTTAAGATATTGTTTTCACACACATCTACACACAATACAGAGTATTTTCTAAAAACCACTTTTGGGACTCAGGGGACCTCAAAACGTGTATTTCCGGTGAAAACTCAATTACGAAAATTTGACACTATCCCAATACTTCCTGAAATATATGTGAAATAAATATTTTGGGATCATCTGATTCTGAAAAAATGGTTTTTAGAACTAGATTGATGTGAATGTGTGTGTGTGTGTGTGTGTGTGTGTGTGTGTGTGTGGTCAGCAATAACTAAAAAAAGCGCAAAATCGTAGATAGCAGAAACTTTGTATTTTGTTTATGCGCTACCAGGCGTAGGACAAGACAATAAAGGTTTTTAGTCAGAATCGATTTTTCAATTATTTGCGATTATCAAGAAAACTGCCTCTAACGGTTTTCATTAAACTTATTATTATTATTTGTCGGTGGGGAAGGACCAAACCCTACGCTATCCAAAGCCCACTGGTCCCATATAGCTACCCCAAGAAAAACAACAAACCGGGTCTAGAACAAATATACAGACCCGGGTCTAATCCATCTAACATTCACCGCAGTCCGAACAAATCGGACAATGACCTTAAGGGGAAATAGCCCAAGCTCTTCCACAGACATCCTGTTCCGACCAAAGGTCCTGAAACTAATTTACTCACAACCCAGGCAATCTGTCATAAGATGGATGGGTGTTTCCTCCTCTGTCTCACAGACTCTACAAAATGGATCCGGCATGAGCCCAATTACGTAGAGATGTCTCCTTAAACCACAATGTCCAGTAAGGGTCAAATCAGATACCTGAGAGAGCTCCGTGAAAGACACAGCAACGTCTCACTAATATCCCTGTCCGGGCCCACGATGAGCATTTTGGACTGCCGACAACCAATTGTGCTCATCCATAAGGATAAATGCTGTGAAACTGTCTATGACTGGAACCCTGACAGACATGTGCCAGATGACACGCCAACAGCCGGCTCACTATACGTCACAAATGGCATCCTTTTGTACGGATGCGAGGTTTGGGCTAGAGCCCTAAGAAAGAAACGACACCAGAGGCAGCTGACTGCGGTGCAGAGGAGGGGGGCTTTGAGGATCGCCAGTGCGTACCGCACTGTGTCGGGGCCTGCGGTTTTGGTGGTTGCAGGGGTAGCTCCTATCGACCTCACGGCGAAAGAGAGATGGCAGGTCCGGGAGATGAAGGCCGAGATTGGAGAGGCGCAGGCCAGATTGCTAGCCAGGAGAACCATGTTGATGAGGTGGCAGGAGCGTTGGGAGGAGGAGCATCGCGGTAGGTGGATGGCAAGGCTCATCCCAAGCTTGGAGGAATGGGTGAGTAGAAAGCACGGCGAGGTGGATTACTTTCTCGCCCAATTTCTCACGGGACACGGTTGCTTTGCCGTTTACCTGTGTAGGGTGGGGAAGGTAGGAGACTCGGCGTGCATATACGGAGATGCCGCCAGAGACGATGCCTGCCACACCTTTTTCGTGTGTGAGAGATGGGCGAGAGAAAGACGAAGGCTGGAGGCTGAAATCGGGAGGGTTACCCCGGAAACGGTGGTGAGGACCATGCTCATCCGAAGAGACTGGTGGGACAGGGTTGTTATCTTTGTCCGGACGGTTCTTCGGATGAAGATTATTGAGATGAACCGGCACCTCGACCTCCCGAGGACGGGGTCCAGCTAGTCTGGAGTGTGCCCGTTAGGGCGTATTACGAGGCACCACCCCGAAGTAATACCTTAGCAGTTCCGGGGTGGGCGTATGCCTGCGAGGGAGGAGGGGGTTTTTAGTGGGTGCGAGCCCCACACTTGTGCGAAGGCATTTTCCCCCCCTCCAAAAAAAAAACAAAAAAAACAGCCGGCTCGGAACCAATGAAAGGGAGAGAGGCCCCCAATTTGACAAACCTATCCACCTCCTCATTTCCAAAAATTCCCATATGACCCGGCACCCAGACTAGATGCACATTCTTCAGAGAGAAAGCTCTTCCAGTCTTTTAGAACATTCTAACACCAACCTGGAAGTGAAGATACATGAACTCACTTGGCTGTCCGAGCAGATACAAACACCTTTTGAGTTAGTGTTACGTACTGTCTCGTCCAAGATACAACAAAGAATAGCATAAACCTCAGTCTGGAATGCTGTGGTCCATTCACCAAGAGATACTGCTAAATGATCTCCGGTCTCAAAATAGACCGCAGCTCCAGGCCTGCCACCCATTCTGGAACAGTGCGTGTAACACCGGAGGTAATTATCAGGTATCACACCAGACGGGCCCAATCTTGACCACTCTTTCCTAGAAGGTAATCTAACTCTGTAAGAATGCTCGAAAACAAAAGTCTTCAACATTCTATCAGAAGGAAAACCTGTAATAGGAACCTTCAAAAGCATCTCGCGATGAATGGTAGAATGAACATTTCGCTTACCCTGCCAAAAACCTGCCTGTTTAATTCTATAACTGGCTTTCATTGCCACAGTTTTCACCTCTACAGAGAGCGGTTGGAGCTCAATAAACTTAGTATTTCAATTAATCATATAAAGAGCTACAAACTTTTATTTGTAATATTTTATCGGGAAAATTCATTTTAAGGAGTGTTCTGGGAGTATGGGAGTGACGTTAGGCTTTCCTATAAAGGTGCAATTTCAATATTATTGTACGATTCTATCATCTATATTATATATAAATAAGATTTTAATGTTAGGCCAAAATTCTAAGTTAGTAGAAAATCGATTAACCGGAAGTACGAGTTTTATAATAATAAATCTATGTTAATCTATCTATGATAATTACAAGTAAGAAACAAACAATCTTGTGAGCATTGTTCCCCCTGAAGTGTACGTTAGTGCGCGCGCACAGTGCTTACAAAATTAGCGTACAAAGAAGCAACATCCGGTGCACAGTAAAATTCAAAAAGGATTTTTTTACTGTACTGACACACTCTGACGGATCAGACTGCGTTTGATGTATTTATTTACCGTGAACCTTGACTAGTATTGTGATAACTTATTTTTGCGGATATGGTTATTATCATTTTCATTGGGCAAATAAACAGTTTCGATACATTTTAAAATTACTGGATATTGGTGGAACGATTTTTTTGTGTACGAGGTTTCAGTTTGATGAATTTAATAGAAAAAAAAAAAATTACAAACAAACAAATCGTTTCGTGGAAAGTCATTTGGATATGCTGATGATATTAGTTTTGTTTTTTTTTTCATCGGGCAATCATTTTATTTTTATATACAATTTTATTGAATTTAACAACCACATAAATATATGCATATATTCAAATAAAATTTTTTGAGTCTTTATAATTAAACTTTTAAATTCAAGTTAAAATTTAAAATAATAATGAAATGTTTATACGGCAATGGCCAGTGGTTTTTTATTAAAGAAAAAGAAATTCTTTGTTTGCTCTATGCTTCAGGTAACATTGATGCCCTTCTTCAAGAGCTCTGCAAAATTGGAGATAAGGTACATTAATGTACAATGTATTGTATTGAAGAAAAAGTGCATAAAGTTGTAACAAATAAAGAAATATTAACAGAACAGATTGAGCCATAAGATATTAAAAACAAAAAATTATAGTACAGAAGTGACAGTTAATTAAATGAAATGATATTAACAATAAGAGCAAATAAAAAAGATAAAGATACCTTTAGAGTAGGAGAGGAGTGTAGTGAGAACGTTGAGATTGAAACGAAGATTAAGTATATTTAAAATTTAAAAAAAAAAACTGTTAAAAGGTGGGAGGGGTAAGAAAAATGTTTATATTGAAGCGCGGCAATTCCAAATTTGGAAGAACAAATTACTGATGAAAGTCTTTGTTTAGTGTTGGAAAAATACTATAAGTTTAAGTTATGATTTCTTTGTCTTTTTTAAAATTGATAATAGTTCGGATAGAGATGAATTTGTAAGGATTCAGATAGAAGACGTTTTGAATGATTGGGGTAAGTGATTAAAATGGAAGGTTTATTAAAATCGATGGCATGATTAAATGTCAGAACATGTTTAGTGAGAGCAGTGCTGTCAATTTTTTCGTTAATAACGTCTAGTTTATGTTGGCTGTAGACCAACAGAGAATTCTTTTTTCTTTAAAAACTCCTCTCTGGCTATTACCGCATTAACATCTCAATATAATTTTAAAGCCTGATCATGTGAGTAATTATTATAAGTTGAAATGGCTCACAAATTATTTAGATTTAATAAAAAGCGCACTAGCGAAAAAAATGCGCATTATAGTTACTAAAAATTAGAGGCGTACATTGATTGTGAGTCTCACACTAGATTTGTTTTCATATTCAGTTATCCTCAAAGCATGTATTTCTGGTACAAATTGAACTTCGAAAATTTGACACAATCTTAAACACTTGCACTTAAGCAACGAGTATGTAAATATCAAATTCAAAACTCTTAAATCACAATACTTCTTTAACTAGACAACAGAGAGACCAAACAGTTCAACAGTAAAATTACAAAATATCTTGAATGCAAGATAGAAATTATTAGTAGACGATAAGTTTACTTACCTACTAGAATGCTAGCGAACTACTGATGCCTAGAATGATGGGCCTAGTAGAGAGACCAGTCTATCTAGCCACCTACGAAACAGGTAGGACAGTTAAAGTCGTACAGGGGAACATTTACATTATAGGGGTTTATATAAATAAAATCTAGTTTCTTTTCAATTGATATAAAACAGGTTGTAAGAAGTGTTATAAGGTGTGGGAGAGTGAGAAAATAAAACAATTTTGTCTACATTTTTGTTTTCAAGATGCGGGAACAGTTGAATAACGACAGAGCACCTGACAAGGATAATTTACTGTAGTGTTTTTAATAATTATCTAGAGATTACACTTATCAACAAACTCTTATTTTTCTTACACTCTGATAAGTGCACTGTATATATTTTTTTCTTTTTTACGCTGATTTCAATATTTTTTCATCACGTCAGGATTTTGAGAAATTTTTGTTTTAACTGTATTTCTTGTTTGCCATTTTGTTACATTTCAGCAAATTTCTCTTACTGAAACTTTTTCAGCTGTAATGGAATCAGATATTGGATGTAATGGAATTGTTTGTTGTGTGATTTCTGGAGTAGCAGATGTCTTGAAGAGGGCGGAAGTTAGTTTGAGAGATTTGGAAGTTAGTGCTCGAATTATTAAACGGTTTTTATATAAAAATAAACTGTATTTTAACAATAATTTAAACGTGCTAATTGGTAACTAATAACTATAAAATACTTAGGAATAAATATAAGTTAAATAATTAATAAATTAGAAGGACTAAAATAACTAACTAAGATGCACTACTAAGAATGAGTTTGAATATAACTGTGAATTGCCGCTCGGGTATATAGACGTGCTCGATTGGTTGTAGCTGATATATAATTATGTCGTATATGGTAGAGTTTATATATATATTGTTGTTCACACTCACACCAAGGCATCTGTCTTAGTGTGGGGCCTTGTGCGACCTTCGTAGTTTGAAGACCTTATTCAGGTCAGTTCAGTGGCCAACCTTATAGCGGTGCTTGCTTATTGATTAAGTATTGATGAAAGGAGCTTTGTTGTTTATTGACCGCGTCTGTTGGCGGCCAATGGTTGCTTTTTATTACTGCCAGCTTTGTTTAGATAGCAGATGGCTGGACCACTAGTTGTAAATCTTTCTTTTGGTGTATTTTGCCGACGTCAATGACTTTGCCGATGCCAATGACTTTGCCATGTCATTACACAGCCAATCTTAAATATTTAGCCTAGGCATATCATATTTAAAAAAAATCTGGTGTGAAACACTCACACAACTTTCTCTTACTCCAGTTCTCAAAATTATAATTTACAAATTTTATAGTTTGGGTACCAAGTTTAATGAAATTCGTCGAAACCTGAAAAAAATGTTCAGTAAAAGCTTACTTCCGGTTTACTAATTTTCTTGAACCTCGGAAATTTGGCCATCTATTTATTTCTAATTAATTTTGTTTGGATGATAGAATTGTATGATCAACTGTGATAGCACTTTAGAGAAAACATAACCCTACCCTCACCCCTAATAGTGCTCTTAAATGGATTTTTCCAGAGAAATGTTTGAAATAAAAGCTGTAGGTATTGCAGGTTTAGTTTATATAATAAGTTTCAAGAAAATCGTTGGAGCCATTTTAGAAAAAATCCCGAAAAACTGAAAAAATGATTTAGAAAAGTGTTAAAGCAAACGCACTTTCGGTTATCCGATTTTTCAAACTCGGAATTTCAACAACATATTCAATTCTAATTAACATTATTTAGATGACAGCATTTTTTTTTTTTTAATTTAAGGCGCGTCAACATCTATGGTCATTGGCGCTCGGACCCTTCTCAGTGCACCTTCACCCCAAAGTGCCCTTAAATGATATTTCCAGAGAAATGTTTTAATAAAAGTTGCAGCGCTTTGTATGGGTAGTTGATGTTCAAAATGTGAATTAAATCGTTGAAGCCATTTTTGAGAAAAACACAAAAAGTAAAAAATAACTAGTAAAGTGGTACTTTCGGTTGAGGAATTTTTTTTACAGATTACGTACTCTCAGATACCGTTGTGATACCTAAACGAAATATCAAGTTTCAATTTTCTACGGTTTTTCGTTTTTGAGGTATGCTGTTTAAATATATATATATATATATATATATACGTATATATACAAAGACCATTTGCTCAAAACCACTTTTTTGGACTCAGGGGACCTCAAAACGGATATTTCCTGTGAAAACTCCATATCGAAAATTTGACCGATTACAATACTTTCTCCTTCTAAGAGTAAGAGAAAGTAATTAATATATATATATATTTGTGATGAAACGGGTATATACGAGGTAATAATAAAAAAAAAAAAAGATTTATACTTCATTGTCAATTTGTGAAAATGTAGTGTTTTTTTCCGTAAACACAATGTCTGGTAAGTGTGTAATTGATCCGTACAGTTTATGTCACGTCTGTGGTTAATTAACAATCTCCAGCAGCATAAGAGAAATATTACACCTTTAATAATAAAAAAAAAAAAGCGTATCAAACCTATTTCGGCTTTAAAAATTAAAAATCAATTCCTAATAAGAGAAAGTATTGCGATCATGACAAAACTTTAAAATTGAGTTTTCACCGGAAATACATGTCTTGAAGTCCCCTGAGTTCGGAAAAAAATGTTTTTAGCAAATGGTGTGTGTGAGTGCGAGTATGAACAAAATCTCTCAAAAAATGAAAAATCGCAGGAAGTTGAAACTTGGTATTCCGTTTAAGTTCTACCAGTTGGATAGAGGAGTTCGGTGGCTTTAGGTGGTTTGGCCACTGTTTTCCAGTCTGAGGTGGTGGGCATCATTGAATGCTGCCATCTTGTGGGGGAGTGGCTAGGAGAGTTTAAGGAAGTGCGGATCTTCTCTGATAGTCAAGCCGCACTAAGGGCTTTGAGTAAGCCGTGGTGGAGTTCGAAATTAGTGGGAGAATGTAGGAGAAGGCTTAACGCTTTGGCTCGGAGGGGTAAGGTGCATCTCTATTGGATACCCGGACATGCGGGAATAGAGGGCAATGAGAGGGCGGATCGGCTGGCCAGGGAGGGCTCGTCATTACCATTTTATGGTCCTGAACCAGCCCTGGCCGTTACAAAGACGTTTCGCGACAAACAGATTAGACTTTGGGAGACGAGAGCTTTGGAGAAACGCTGGGGGGACACGCAGAGGTGCCTCCAAGCTAAAAGATTTATTAAGGCAAGCAAGCAGGGAATCTCGGAGTATCTCCTGTCTCTTAGTAGGACGGGTTTGAGGACCTTGGTAGGAATAGTGACTGGACACACTTGGGTGCACAGTCACTTGTTCAACATAGGGAAGACGCGGAGTCCCATTTGTCAGAATTGTGATGACGGAGTTAGGGAAACGGTGTATCACTACTTATGTCAGTGTCCCCGTTTCGCTGGAACTAGGTTTCGTATATTTGGGAGGACACCACTCTCGCAGGATTGCCTGGGCGAGTTGGAGTTTGGGGATATCTTGAGATATTGTAGATTAACCGGCAAGTTACCGGGGGAGATTAATTAAGGGGTTACGGGGGGTATCGGGGGGATAAGAGCCACATAGGCTTAGGTCCCGCGCCTTTCGGGCACCCGTTCTGATAATAATAATAATAATAAGTTCTACCACCGCATTCTGATGCGAAGATTATTTGGTAAAATCCATCAGCAGAAAGTGCGACTTAATAAATAATTTCTTTCTTTTTTTCAGTTTTTCGCAATTTTCCACAAAATGACTTGAACGATTTTCTTTAAACTTCGTATACTAAATACACTTATAAATGCCTATCACTATTATTTCTAACATTTCACCTAGAAAATGGATTGTTTCAATAGTTCTGGGGGAAGGCTTTCCTCTAAAGTATCACTTCAATAAAATGTGTGGTTCTACCAACTACATAATATTACAATATATTAGTATCATTGCTTGAATTTAATTTGAAGAAAACCGCAAGTGCGACTTTAGGGAATAGGTTCCTGATTTTTTTGGAATTTTCTCGAAAACAACTGTCCGTTTAAACTTTCAACTACACAGATTTAAACCTATCACTTTTATTTGGAAAAAAAGATGATCTAGATAGTTGTGCGGAATTTGTGGCGTTAAATTTCAAATGTTATAATCTAATTGGTTCAGTGTTTTTGTTGCGCTCTACTGGGCCACCATATAATCAGTTCTTTACCTGCCAAGGCAGGTAAAGTTAGGTGGTACTTATCCCACCCCTATATTTCTGTTAGGACGAATATGTAAAATTGGAGTTTAAAGAATATTTGTCATCTTATATACTAGTAGCAGAAGTAAAAGAAATTTGTATGAGTGTTTCACACCTGAGTTTCCCTATTTTAGGAAACCTCCTCGAAACATACACTTCAACTGAGAACTCAATTATGAATATCCTGGCACGACCGCTATATTCCTCTTGGGAAAGTAATGTGATAGAAAAAAAAATATTAGAGAAATATAACCATGTAATGATTCCAGAAGTATTGCAAATAATGAGAATGGTCTTTGAATCTTTGGACCTTCTTCTCGCAAATCTGGCACTTATATTTTTAACTTTTAGACTACATAAAAATTATTAATATTTCGTTATTTCTATTGACTAGTGAAAAAATAAATAAATAAAATAGGGGGTGTATCAATTTAGCGTAACAGAAAGAAGTTAGAGGTAGCCCCCCTGGAATATCACAGTTAGGGTAACTAATGGGGCAAGGAGTGGTCGAACTTTCCCTTGACCTATGATCTCTACCATCTAACACAGTAGGTTCCCTACATACCCGCATATCTTCTTCACATTGAAATCCTTATGTGGGAGTTATTGTTCCTAGGACCGGTTATACTTTATAGAGGTAAGAAATGTATCTAAATCCCACATCCATTGGTACGTTCTTCAATATAACAAAAGATTTAAGCCATCAAAAACTTGATATTTTTTTATACTAACCCAGCGGGATGAGGCTTGACACAAGGGGATAAACAAGAGATGATGCATAAGGGACTGTTGGAAGTTTGGCGTGCAAATTAGTGGCACGATATTCAATAGATCAATGCAATGATTAGACTTTGCAGATGACATAGATATCATAGGGCAATCATGAACTTTGGTCAGGCATGCATTTTTAATTTTAGGGGACGCAAATTGGTGTATAAGTTAACGAATCTGCAACAAAATGTACAGACGCTCGTCTTAATGAGTCTCAAGAAGGAAATAAGGGCACGATTTTAAAAATTTAGACGAGTTTATCTATTTGGACATATTGTTTAATTCTATGGCAATTGAAATAAAAAGAAGAATAATGTGCGACAATAAATGTTGTTTTGGATTGGGGAATTTTATGAAAAGCTGTTTGGTATCTTAGTCTACAAAGGGTAAGATTGTAAAAAAAAACACTCATGCGGCCAGTTCTGATGTATGCATCTGAATACTGGACCATCAAGGAATCCAGTGAACTGGCTCTCCTCAGATCGAAGGAAGATTCTTTGAAGGATTTATGATGCAATCTTTAAAAAAGGAAGGTGGAGGTACCAAAAGAATGTCGAATTTAACTAGAAGTGCCAAGTTATTCAGTTTTTTTTTCTTTTCAGTTTTTCGCGATTTTTTCGAAAACGTTTCCAACGATTTTCTTTACATTTCGCACACAATCTACATAGTACCTATCACTTTTATTTGAATTTTTTTTTTCGGGATAATTGATTTTGGGTGCGGGGAGGTTCTGGAAGAATTTTAGCTTTAAGTTTTCTCCTTAAGTACCCACTTCAATACAATGTATAGCTCTACAGTCAACATAAAGTAGAGTAATGCTTATTTTTTCAGGCTTAACGTATTAGCAACTACTTTTCCATTACCATTTTTTTTTTAAACGAATACAAAATTTAGCAGTATACGCGGGGACTCGTACTGGGGATCTCCCAGTTACAAGTACATGATTATAACCACTATACCAACAGTTACCAGCCTCTACGGCTCACTGTCCTGTGGAAGAGTGTTATCTGTAACGAGAAAACACTGTCCGGACCCGGATGTGCACTGAGAAGGCTCCGGGCGTCTTAAATTATAAAAAAAAATTAATAATAATAATAATAATGCTTTAGTTTAGACTTGCTATGCTAACTACAAGTGTATCACCTTATTTGACATCTATTACCTTATTTATCATCCTTATTTGACAACATCACCTAATTTGACACTTTTTGCTGAAATAGTTGATTTGAGAGAGGTTTTGAGGTGCTGTGCTGTCATGCTTGACAGAAGTGTCGTTAATCTAGATTCTTCCACCTAAATAATGTTAAAGTCACTAAAATTATAATTTTAAAGTTGCTCAGATGCTGAAAGATGAATTCGAAGTCGTATCAGGATTTCAAACAAGATTTTTTTTTAGTTAACATCAGTGGAATATATACAAATTGATGAAGAAGCTCAACTTGTCTAACTCCCCAACAAATTTCAGAGAGGGTGACAAAAAAATATTAAGGGACATTCTGTTACTTTTCCCTTATACTGGTTGATCATTATACACACTGACAGGGTTATTACAAATGAAGAGTATGAGAAGGGTTACATTGGTTTTTGAGGGTGTCTTGTAAGTTTGGAACGAGTTATTTCTGAATTAATTTACGACTCTCCCACACAGCAGTTTGCTCCATGCATCATCACACAGCACGTCTTCTGACATTATACACTCCATCACCCACTCGCTGAATTATTTTGCAAATATTCCTGTTATTACTGAAATCAATTTTATTTACAATGCTTTTAATAATAATAATATTAGTAGTAGTTATATTATTCAAAGAATTAAAGTCATTCACACGACTTTCTCTTACTGCAGTTAATAGAAACAGTAAGGTAGCTAGGGTTGGGCAGAAAATCCCGGGGTAGCATTTTTGGCATTAAAAGAAACTTTTAAACACTTTTTTTAATAATAATAATAATGAATAAAATTATTAACTATTCCGAGAGATAACGATGTCAAAAATTACGTGACTGTCATGGAAAAATGTCTAATGTCCCTAATACGATCGAAAAAAATTACTTTTTTTAGTTGTTATTCAGAAATAAAAAGACAGTGTTTTGGTGACGGTCTGCAAGACGCTGGATTATGATACGAAGCCGAATTAAAAAGAGAATTGTTTTCTTAATTTCAATTGTTTTCTTACGTGATCCAAGAAATAACATTAAGATTTGGACAGAGACATGTTCTCACAAGGAAATATGCATTTCTTACACTGTCATATATTATTTTAACTAAAAATGATCTTGCAGACATTAAATAAAGTACAATTGTTTATTGGAAAATAAATAAACCTTAAAAATGTTATTTTAATACCCACTATTTAAGATCAAAATATGTGGTTAAAAAGTGAAGGTATTGTTGAAATTTTAAAATGTTTACAAACATTTAGTCTGAAATACTTCGTTCCCAACATTTTTATGATATTAAGAATTATTTTAACAATTGCCATCCATGTTGCTAGCTGCGAAAAGAGTTTTTCCAAAATTAAAACTAATAAAAATTAGATATTAAGAAATGTTTCTATATTATCTATTGAACATCAACTAACCAGTGAAATAGATAAATTTACTCTGACGATGGAAGAAAATCCGAAATCGGTCAGGAATAAAAGAAATATGCGAACCATACATACTTACCTTAATATACCACCGTTCATTGCTCAAGTTCATAGCCTGTTACAGGAAATTCCATATTAACCTACAGACTTACACAAATCTTTTAGTTCAATACCTGGTTTCCCCGAACACTTCCTAATAACCCTACTAGACGTCTTAAAAGACAATGGCCTCGTGATCTCCACTCAAGTGAAGAGAGTGAATAGTATTTTTAGTTCATAACACTTCCTAATAACCCTCCTAGACGTCTTAAAAGACAATGGCCTCGTGATCTCCTCTCAAGTGAAGAGAGTGAATAGTATTTTTGTGTACGTAGTTTTGGAGTGTTACCATTGGGTAGCTTCTCCACTCATTATGTATTTATATACTTTTGTAATTATTGATACTTATACGCTGTAGCAGCATAGATAAAGATTACAACAAAAAAAACAACCTATTTTTTCAAATTGTGTCTAAATAGATTTGAAGTGTATTATGCATTCAGTAAAGGAAGGGCAGCTCAAACTGTAGTTACGCCACTGAATACAATTATATAATTGACAATGTTTCTTGAACACGAAGGTACGAAGGAACGATTTTGGATACACACTACATAATTCCATTGAGCCGTGCTTCTCTTATTATAACATACACGGGAACCGGAGTTTGTAGATATTTAGGCTATGTGTATGTCAATGAAGCACGTATAGAATAGATTTTAAATGTTAGATTAGTACTGGGATGTGGCATTAAACTTCTATGAGATTAGCACGAAAAAAAATTAAACAAAAATATTACACATTCAATAAAAATGTGTCTTTTTAATATTTAAATAATGAATATCAAATAAACATTCTAAAAGGAAAACAAAGATTGCACCCTGCAGAAACTTGCTTTGTTCTGGGCAAGTTGACGTACAAGTTTATCATGTTTGTAACTAATGTGCTAATTCCCTTCTTTTTTTTTGCTGAATTTATAATACATGTGTTTGTTACAGTACTAAAATGTTTTAAGACAAAAAAAGTACCCCATAATAGTGAATAGGATAAGTCTGTTACAACTTGCTCGTCATGTATCGAGAAATATACACTTGTCAGCGATAGAAGATGTCTCTTCACGCCGTGTGTATCTTGCCCCCTCAAGGTAGTAAATATGTAAATTATTGCAAAAAAAAATTATTAAACTAGAATCTATAACCATTAGAAATGTTCTCTACGTATTAATTAAAAAAAAAAAAAAAGACGTGGCGTTTTTGACTAATTTGAATACATCAACACCGCCAGTCAATATCATGTTTTAAACTTTGGAATATTTTTTATACAATATAACCCTAACAAAAATATTGTGGTGTTGAGGCAGTGTTAGGCACGAAGTATTTGAATATATATTCAATAGGGGTGAATTCTGAATACTGCCTATTATTTATTATTCGTAAATTAGCGAATGAAGAAATATTCCGTATTTATGCCATATGAATATAGAATACTCCGTAGTATTAACTACTCCTCCGTGGTGAATACTGAATAATATTTGCTATAAAGTATTCGTATAGTATATATATAATTTTGTTCGTCATTATTGATGAGCCTCAATCAGATAGTTCACTAGAACGAGTGTTCGTAAAACACATTTTTTTTTTTTATCTGAAAGAACTTCACTAAAGAAATGAAGCTACCTGACTGCTTCTCAATATTTCATTGTAAAAATAAGGACCTACAAGTCGATTCCCTATTAGGCTCCCTATTTATCGAAACTATTGTCTGACTGCCTGTCCGATATTTAATATCTGGATTTTGATCTGCCCGTTTTCTGTAATTCCATCTATTCAGTAATCCATTATTCGTAAATTTACATTCATCTCTCCATAAAATATGTTTTTGACTTATTTGAATATAAACTCAAAAACAACGCGGAATATTAGCAACCAGAAGGCAGAGAATTTCTTTAAATTCAAAATTGAATATCTCACAGATTATTCAACGGATTTTTCTCATTCAATAACCATTTTTCACTAAAAGAAAAAAATAATTTTAACTTCAGAGACATTTTCCGTGGAAGCCTGCTTCATTTTGTGGTCATCGACCGGTTTCGGGCGTTCGCCCATCTTCAGGATGCGCTTTCAGACAGGTGTGCCAACACAGACTCGTACAGAGACTTAGTTTCACACTAACTCTCTGATCCCAAATGTGTGATTTTATGATTTTGTTTAAACTTATTATATCAATTACACATACAAAGAGCTAAAAATTTTATTTCAAATATTTCTCCCGGGAAAATTCATTCAAGGGCATTTTTTGGGTGAGAAGTGGGAATATGTTTTCCTTTAAAGTCCTGTTATACTTTATTATCAAATTCTATCTTCTAAATAGTATTAATTAGAATTAAATATGCTTATGTAGAATTAAATAGAATTAAATATGTCTCTGAAGTTAAAATTATTTTTTTCTTTTAGTGAAAAATGGTTATTGAATGAGAAAAATCCGTTGAATAATCTGTGAGATATTCAATTTTGAATTTAAAGAAATTCTCTGCCTTCTGGTTGCTAATATTCCGCGTTGTTTTTGAGTTTATATTCAAATAAGTCAAAAACATATTTTATGGAGAGAGATGACTGTAAATTTACGAATAATGGATTACTGAATAGATGGAATTACAGAAAACGGGCAGATCAAAATCCAGATATTTGGACAGGCAGTCAGACAATAGTTTCGATAAATAGGGAGCCTAATAGGGAATCGACTTGTAGGTGCTTATTTTTACAATGATATATTGAGAAGCAGTCAGGTAGCTTCATTTCTTTAATGAAGTTCTTTCAGATCCAAAAAAAAAATGTGTTTTACGAACACCCGTTCTATTGAACTATCTGATTGAGGCTCTGATGCTTTCCAGCTCTGCGGAACCAACTACCACAACAAATAATTTTAACTTATGGACTTTTCCAAGAAAACCATACTCACTCCATTAAAAAACTTCTTTAAAAAAACTTCCGCTGAAAAATAGTCTCAATAAAGGTGTAGATCTCTGTATTCATAGTTAAGAGTATCCAATTTAAAATTTAATGAAATCTGAAATAAATTCAGTAAAAGTGTACTTCCGGTCAACTGATTTTTTTCAAACTCAGAATGTTGATAACATATTTAATTCTAATTAATACTATTTAGAAGATAGAATTTGTTAATAAAGTATAACAGGACTTTAAAGGAAAACATATTCCCACTTCCCACCCAAAAAATGCCCTTGAATGAATTTTCCCGGGAGAAATATTTGAAATAAAATTTGTAGCTCCTTGTATGTGTAATTGATATAATAAGTTTAAACAAAATCATAAAATCACACATTTGGGATCCTTTAAAAAAATTAAGTAGGGTATCATTTGGATTTTTTTTTGTTTTTCTACCTTGTGTACTTTCCAAGAAAAACTGGGTATATTTTAAAATTATTAACCCTGTCACCTATCACTTTTATTTAAACAAAAATTTTCACGAGTCTTAACTTTGAACTGCCATTATATGAATTTCTCACATAATTGGATTGTTTAGAATTGTTGAAGAATCATACAACGTAAATCGGAGCCGGCCTGCCCCCCCATCATCATATCACATTTTTTAGATTAGGGATCATTTTTTTTACTTTCAGCGGAGAACTTTCACAAACTAGGCAAGTGTCTAGATCGGAAATTGTTTGAAAATATGAATAAATTACAAACTAGACAGTTACAGAAAGAACAGCTATATAACAAAGGCCACGTTGACCATACTTTTCATGAATTTCTGAAAACAAGAAAAAATAAATAAAAAATGCGTACTCACGTATTGAGTGAGAATTCCTCAGATATGGAATTAAGTCCAGAGCATGAACCAAAGCTGACCATGAATATATCAGCATTTATGAGTGGACAGTCATTTGCTTACTGATTACTTACAATCACCAAAAAATATCTAAAATTAAAATGTGGTATGAAACTTTCTCTTACTCCGATAAAAACAATTTAATTAACAAATTTTCTTACATTTTACAATGTTTACAATATTTAGTTGTGAGAGCAATAAAACAAGGTGATAGGGCTTATACTTGGATACTTGGGCTGACCTATATGGAGCGACCTCAGTTAAGACAAATAAAGATTGTGCATATGGTATTTTATCACTCGTAGCATGCATATTTATTTTATTCCTGACCCTATTAAAAAAATGCCACCACCATAATATAGTATTCATATCTTCAGGCCTTAAAATTACAATGAAATGTTTGTACGGCAATGGCCAGAGGGGGTTTTTAAAAGACAATAGAATTCGTTTTCTTTAAAAACTCATCTGGCCTATTTATGTTATCATCTCCAATTTGTCGTTGGCTGCCAACCTTCTTACATATCAATTAACCTACATATTTCTTATATTAACGTTGCTTGGATTTCGTAATTATTTATTATTTTTATAAGCCATTGACTATCCTTAAACTTTTCATTGCCTTTATTTAAAGTTTATCTATTACTTTCTTTTATTTTTATTACTATTGTATACTCCTGAAATTTCTTACCCCTTCCCCCTAATAAAAATGACTTGATAAAACACTGAGCATACTTAACACCACTATACAATATACTTTAGTTATATACTTTATATTCTTTAGTTATATTTAGTTCATAATCTTACACTACTAATCATAATTTATAATAATTCCATTTGGTCAATAATATAACCTTATGACCTCACGCACATACATACAATCAACAAATCAACAAGTGTCGAGTGTAACAGAAACATTGCGTTGAATAAACTCTCTGTAGAAACTTGATAAATTTACTTTGACGATGGATGAAAATCCGAAACCGGTCAGGAATAAGAGAAATATGCATGCTACGGACAGATACAATATCAGATATTAACAAAATGTTCTACAACATTTCTAAAGGAAAAATCTCCCCCTTTTCAGTAGACAGCATTCTCTTAGTGGTTTGACTTTTTATGTCTTTCCAGTTTGTATAGATTCTTTCCTTCCACTTACTGCGAACGAGGAATGTCACGATCTTGGCAAATTTTCGAAGTGTCATTGTCTGCCGCTCCAAAGTAATCGCCTTCACCAGCCTACTACATCCCTAATAGAAAACTGTATACTTATTTCAGTGCAAATTTTTTGGGAGAGAGTTTGGGAATTTCTAGTTATCTTCGTAGACCCACACTTTTTTTGCGTATCAAAGCGTCGTATCACGGTAAACATGTTTCGTCACAAATTTAGAAATAATAAGTCATTATTCAAAATTTTGAATATTTCTATGCTAATTTGCACTAGTTTGGAATTTGGAAGTGTCGTTAGGAAATGGAGAATCCAAAGACGAAGCAACCTTCTTCATCCTAAGATGTTGGTGCAGAATTGTGTGGACTCTGATGCTTAATGACTTCTGTAATTTATCATATATAAATCTAATCAGGCACTAACATGTTTATTTTTGCGATCGTGCCAAATCGTTTAGCGATTGGTTTGTGTATGTGAGAACAAATTATTTCAACAAAACTCGACTGAAAGTTTACACTTGGTGTCCATTTAGGTGTAGGGCCTGGGTGTGTGGCGTCACCATCGCCTTCCTTTCGGGGTGCAATCAGCCTCTTGCTCTCCAGGTTAGGGAATCACACCCCGACCAATCTTATCCTGATCCTTTCCCTTTGCAGGGTTGCCTGTAAGTATCCTGGATTACTGCACCCCGTGCTTGAGGCAATGGACAAGAATCAGTAGATGGAGTCTGTAGATCCATCGGGCGTGCGTTGAGTCACGCTAGCTCGTTAGAGTTGAAATACTGAACTACGGGTGCAAGCACCAGTTTCCAAGCCAATTGCTTGCAATAGAGGTTGGATTCGTAGTGGCCGTGTTTTAAGCAGAAACTCCAATGACCGAGATCATGAGTTGAGAGGGAGGAGACTCGCAATATAAATTAAACCCTGGTGCCAGCCGGTAGCTGGAATGTGCAAATGCTGGATGTGCGCGGTTCACCAGAGCCTGCCTTCCCTAGCTTCTGGGAGGGAAGTGTGCCCACTTTTTGGGATCACTATGCGCGCTGATTGAGCGTATCTCAACCTGCCCTTAAATGGGTCAAGCGGGGGTGTGCCTAAGCACTTCCGCCATGGAGAGATATTGCACCAACAGCCTCTCCACGGTGGTGACATCCCTCTCTTGTTAAACGATTCCGTTGCTTGCAACGGGGGGCTGGTAAACCCGAAAGGGTAGGTAGGTCCTTAAACTACCCCCCCTCAGTACCAAGAGGAAAGAGGTCTCACGGGAAGAATATCCATTTAGGTGCTACCACCTCATCTTACATGAAGGTTTAGGCAAAATCCATCAATCGAATGTGCGGCTTTATTCAATTTTTTTTTTTTTTTAAATATTTTTGCGATTTTCCTGGTAACAGTTACAACGATTTTCTTCAAACTACGCATACTATCTACATCCATAAATCTTTGTATGGTTTGAAACACACATACTATCTACATCCATAAATCTTTGTATGGTTTGAAACACACATGGTTTGAAACACACATACTATCTACATACATAAATCTTTGTATGGTTTGAAACACACATACTATCTACATACATAAATCTTTGTATGGTTTGAAACACACATACTATCTACATACATAAATCTTTGTATGGTTTGAAACACACATACTATCTACATACATAAATCTTTGTATGGTTTGAAACACACATACTATCTACATACATAAATCTTTGTATGGTTTGAAACACACACTATCTACATACATAAATCTTTGTATGGTTTGAAACACACATACTATCTACATACATAAATCTTTGTATGGTTTGAAACACACATACTATCTACTTTTAATTATGTTTTGAAACATTTTTCCGGGAATACTGATTTTTTTAGGATGTTGTGAGGGAAGAGTAGCGGTATACGTTCTATTAAAGTACCACATCAGTATAATGTATGATTTTACAACCTATATTGGAAGTACTGGTAGAATTCCAAATTTGAAGAAAATCGATTAGCCGGAAGTCCAATAATACAGAATAGTTTTTTGAGTTCTATGCGATTTTCTCTAAAACGGCTGTAACAATTTCCTTTGTTAAACTTAAAATCCTAACTGCACCTGCATAAATCTATAACTTTTATTTGTAACATTTCTCAGAAAAAAATAAAATGTTTTTAGTTGATTCTGAGGAATCGAGACGTTTAGATTAAATATGTTTGTTCCAAATTAATGGCCCTCTCTACAATGTAATCATTCTCTTCCTGCTTGGGTTAGTGGATTGTTATTTGTTCCCCTCACTACCTGTGTATTTATGTTAGGACAAATGAGCTAAATTTGGAATTTAAAGAAAATTCGTCATTTCATGTATAATTGCATTATAAGAAGTAAGAGATTGTCGATGAGTGTTTCACATAAGATTTTTTCAATAATTATGACAGATATAGAAGTGTAATATGCGCTGTATACAACATGCAAAAAGTAGTCACTCTGCCTCCAGAGTTTTGCCCACTTGAAGCGCCTTTGGCGGCAGAAAAAACTAAAGCCAAAGATAAACCAAGCTTGCGGGTAGGAACAGTGTAGGTCGAGAAATGTTTGGTATAAGTACCACTAGAGTAGAATATATGGTTTTAGCACCTATTTAATATTAGTAAACATTAGATGCGTTGATGGAATTCCAAATTTGAATAAAATCAGATAACTGAAATTTTGACTTTGTAGAATAGGTTTTGAGTTTTTTTTTTTTTTGAGTTTTCTAAAAAAACAGCTACAACGATTTTCTTGAAATACATTTTTGTAGGGATTTTGGGGGCCTCTCAGTTACATTTAAATTTAAACTGGCGCTGGATGGCTTGAGCTAGAGGATGCCTACAGTACTCAGGTACAGCCTCCTCCACCACCTTTTTTTATGGCCAACCCATCTAAACGTCCTAAAATATTGCTGTTTTAAAGAAATTTGTTTAAAAAAAATCATATTAATTGGAATAAGAGAAAGTCGTGTGTGTTACACACCATATTTTTATTGCTTATTAATTATTGCTAATAATTTAGTAAACTCCAGCATTTATTATCATATTTTATAATACCGTCTTAAAGGTGGTGTAAACTAAACATAATTTAGTGTGCATAGGAGAGCCAGTGTAGGTACGCAGATTATAGCGGAGTATGGACAGTGATGAGCAGGTGAGAGACGGTCTTGTTCTAAATCGGCAACGGCCACATTCCCAGGCCGTCAGAGAAAACGTGGGAGTGGCTGGGCCAACAACACAACTTTTACCAGGCGGGGATTGGTCGGTCAGGGGGTCTTTTCCGATACAGATCTGTCTCCATGGCGACCCTGAGGGATGAGTTCAAGAGGGGGAAGGAACCCTTAACGAACTAACCCCTCCAAACTCCCAAACTCTTTCTACCAACACTTCTCGGCCTACACTCTTCTTACCCGCAAGCTAGTTTTTTTTTTTTTTTAACTTGCACATTATAACTTCTGCCACCAAATGCGCTTCATGTGGACCAAAACTCTATGAGGCAGAGTGATTGTTTTGTGCATGTTGTAACACATTTTGTAAACAGTACATATTACGCTTGCCAATCTGTCATAACTAAATTTTATTCATCATAAACAAATGGTATTCATCATGACAAATTTGGTTTAAATTTCAAATTTTGTTTATTTGTCCTAACACAAATGTATAAGTGACGAGGGGACAAGTGCCAGTAGAGACAGGTAGAGAATTATTACATTGTAGAGAGGCCAATAACATTGAACAAAAACTTTTGATTTTTAGTGACTCAGCTTCCTCAGAACCACCTAGAAACATTTTTTTCAGAAAAATGTTACAAATAAAATTGATTGGTTTATATCTTAGCAGTTGCTAATTTAAGTTTAAAGGAAATCCTTACAGTCGTTCTCCAGAATGGAAAGATAGTCTGGTGCTACGGTCTATTTTGAAACGGGAGAGATCACTTGGCGGTGTCTCTTGGTGATGGGCCGCCTGTGTTTTCCAGGCTAGGGTTACTGCTATTCTTTGCTGTACGTAACTCTAATTTGAAAGGAGTTTGTCCTTATTTGCTTATTCGTTGAAAGCATTGAGTTCTTGTGTCTTCACCTGTAAGTTAGTATTGCAATGTTCCCAAAGACTGGAAGAGCTGTCCTCTTCGAATGTTGTTGTTCTGGCCTGGGTACCAGGTCATATGGGAGTCACGGGAATAAGGGAGGGAGGGTTTGCCGAATTAGGTGCTTCTCTCCCTTTCATTGTTCCCGAGCCTGCTGTTAGTGTGCTTCCAGTCATGGATAATTTCACAGCATTCCTATGATGAGCTAGTGGGTTGTCGACAGTCTAAGACGCTCATTGCGGGTCCGGGTCGGACTAATAGTGATATGTGGCTGTGTTTTTCAAGGACTTCTTTCAGGCATTGGTTGGATACCTTACTGGGCATTATGGTTTAAGAAGACATCTCTACGTAATGGGGCTGACACTAGACCCCTTTTGAAGAAACACTATACAGCTCATGACGGATTGTTTTGAATTGTGAAGAACTTAGAAGTAGGACCTCTTTTCGGAACAGTATGTCTGTGGTGGAGCTTAGGTTGATTCCCTTTTGGGCTCTGTCCGATTTTTTCGGACTATTGTAAATCTTGGGTGGACAAAACTAAGGTAGTTGTTTTATATTGTTTCAGACACGGGTTTATTTTAACATTATATTGGTAGCAGAACCATACTTTGTACTGAAGTGGTACTTTAAAGAAAAACTTACCCCCGGAGAACAACCCCCAAACTAATAAATTTTTCTTGGACAATTGTTTCAGATATTTAAGTGTTAGGTATTGGTCACTCTCAACTTGTGTGTAGATAGTAAAAGAAGTTTAAAGAAAATCGTTTGAGCTGTTTTAAGGTTCAAAACTGAAAAATCATTCAGTAATGTCACACTTTTGGTTGATAGATTTTCCCTGAAACATTTATGTCAGATGCGATGGTAGTATCTAAACAGATTACCAAGTTTAAGCTTTCTAAGATTTTTCGTTTTTGAGATATTTTATTCACACACACACAGATTATTCGCTAAAAACAATGTTTTCGTCTTCAGCTGACCTCAAAACATGTATTTCCGCTGAAAATACAATTTTGAAAATTTGACACGATCGCTATACTTCCTCTTACTTCCAGTTAATACAATAAAAAATTTGACAAACATTTTGACCTGTTTTTTTTGTGTTTTTTGACCAAATATGATGGCAGATAGAAATTGATTGTGTATTCCCAAAGTGAGTACCAAAACATTTCACAGACTCTCATTTTGACATTTAATTAAAAAGTTGACATTAATTTTTTCCGGAAAAATGTTACAAATAAAAATGAGATGTTTGAGCGGTGTAGTGGAAGTTTCAGGGGCTTAAAATTAATAACTAAATACTATTACTACTGCACTATACTTAATGTATATACACTTATGATTCTAAGGACTTCACTTAAGAGATTAAGAGACAGGGAGAGAATAGAATAGAAGCGGGGGGAGGAGCCTCATTCCACTGCGACGTACAAGTCGAGGTCTATTATGGATCCCCTTACGTTACAGAACAGCCCCCAGCTTTGCCGACCTAATCAATCCTAGCAAAGCTGAGAGCGGCTCCGTCATGAAGCTTCCAGCTTCGGGATTGCCTGTCCCCAATTGAAGAAACCTAATCCTCGCCAGGCCGGCGCACTCACAAATGATTTGCCCCGGGGTCTCCTCCTCTACCTTGCAGAATTGGCATACCGCACTATCCGCAAGTTGTAGGTGGTGCATGTGTCCATTCAGCCTACAATGCCCTGTTTGTAGACCCACAATTAATCTTATATTCCTTCTGGTCCGGCTCAATAGGTCTCTGGTAAATTTAGGCAAATGTCTTTTAATGAAGAGCTTTGCCTGCCTCTGTCCTGGTGTTCCCTCCCACCAACGCAGACGCTGATCTTCTATCCAACCCCTGATAGAAGTTTGGATGAGACTCCTGGACAAGCCGCAGAAGGGTTCGGGGCCTATAAAGGTATCCTGCGAACCCTCCCTCGCTAGGGCATCCGCCCTCTCATTGCCCAGGAACCCCGCATGTCCCGGCACCCAGGCGAGTGTCAGTTTATTCCGAGTACCCACCTCGGTGAGGGCAAGTAGGCAGTCCCACACCAGTCTTGAGACCATTTGGTGTGAGGAAAGTGCCTTCAGGGCTGCCTGACTGTCGGAGTATATGGCCACTCTTCTACCCACAATCCTTTGCCTTTAAGGAACTGTTATGGCTTTGTGGGGGTTAATGGACAATTCCTCCTCCTTACACCAGTTCCTAACCAGGTTTAGAGCTGCTTGAACCCGCTCTGCATTCGCAGTAGAGTATTTGCCTTTTACCACGATCGCCAAATCATCTGCGTAGCCTAGTCAGTCAAAGCTATCCGCAGATAGTTGGTGGAGGAGTTCATCAACGACCAAAGTCCACATCAGATGGGACAAAACCCCTCCCTGTGGACACCCCTCCCTACTTTACCCTAAGGGGTCTGGCCTATTGTCGAGATGTTATTCGACTACTTAGGCCAGACTCCATCCAGCCAGCCGCATAACACTGCTGGTACTCCTCTTTTATGGAGAGAGTTGATGACCGAGGAGCGCGAGACGTTATTGAATGCGCCCTCAATGTCCTAAAAGATGGCTACCGCAATTTCCTCGTCCTCCAAGGATTTTGATAGCAGCCTGTTAAGATCATCCAGTGCGGCCTCAGCCGACCTACCTGGTTGATAAGCGTATTGGCGGGCACTTAGGGGGTTTGCACACAAGACCTCATTCCTAATATATCTGTCCACCAACCTTTCCACAGCTTTGCTCAGGAAAGATGTTAGGCTAATCGGTCTATATGAGCCTGGCGTGAGGTCAGATACTCTACCCAACTTGGGGAGGTAGATTACCTTGACATCACGCCACGGTACCGTCGTATATCTTCAGGCTATGCATGCCCTAAAGATTCTACACAGGCGTGGTAAAAGAATACCTAGTCCTTTTTGTAAAAGGACCGGGTAAATCCCATCCGTCCCACGAGATTTGAAAGGTAGGGATTTGTTGATGGCCCACCTGACCTTGCTTGGCCTTGTTATGAGAGTGTCGAGTTTCCAGTCCTCTGGGGATGGTCTAATTTGTCTTTCCTCAGGGATCCCCGCCATCTCTGGGCCTGCAAGTCGGGATGAGCCTGGAAAGTGTGTCTCCGCGAGGAGCTCTAAGCTTTCCTCTTCGGAGGCAGTGAAGGGTCCATCCCCATTTCGGAGGAACCCCACTTCCTTCGCAGTACCGTCTATGGCCAACGCTCTGTGGATTCTGGCACACGAGGGTGAGTCCTCAATCTCCTCGCAAAACCGCCTCCACGAACGTCTTTTGGCCTTCCTAATTTCTTTATTGTACTGCGTGAGGGCATTCCGATAGACGGTCCAGTTCTGGGTAACTTTGGCCCTGTTGAACAATTTCCTCACCTCGGCCCTCAGTTTCTCGAGGTGATTGTTCCACCAGACCGTCTTTCCTCTCTGTGGTCTTGACCTTACCGGACAGTTTTCTTGGAAGGCAGTGGCTATCGCCTCCTGCACCTCCTCTACCGTCCGCTCAAGACCCTCCACCCCTCTCCCGTCAGAGATTCCCTGTGCTACTCTATACTTAAGGGAATCCACAAATCCTACCCAGTCGGTTTCCCGAGGGTTCCGGAATGTTACCTGCTGCAACGGGGGGGGTGTCGATGTGAACCTGATGTGCCTGTGGTCGGAGCAGGATGGTTCCGAAGACACATGCCAGTTCCTGATGTCATCACTCAGCCTATGGGTGGTCAGGGTCAGGTCCAACACCTCTCTCCTGGCCACCGTGACGAAGGTGGGTTCCTTACCTAAATTAGAGATTAGTAACCCTTTACCATAGATAAAATCCAAAAGGGACTTACCTCTGCTGTTGCAGTTGCTGCTCCCCCATGCTGGGTGGTGTGCGTTGGCATCACATCCCACGAAGAGCGCGAGATTCTTCGCCTCACAGTAGTCGACGATGTCTCCCAGCAGCTCCGGCGGGCAAGACTGGCCCTCACCGGGGAAGTAGGTGGAGCAGGCCACCAGCCTCCTGATTCCACCTTCCGTCCGTGCCGAGATGATTGCTGAAACAAAGTCGCCTGAGCAAAGTGCTGGCAGCAAGTTACCATCAATCTTATTATTAAGGACTATACAGGCTCTGGGTTTCTCCTATTCAGGTCTCTGACTTCCTCGGCCACAAGTCACGGCTCCTGCACCAGAGCGATATGTAATCGCTCCGATTCTAACCTCCTGCACAAGACCGCCGAAGCGGCCTTAGCGTGATGGAGGTTGATTTGCAGGAACCGTAGCCCCATCCTAAGATGTAGTAGGGGGTCGGGAAGCTCGTCCCCCTGCCGCACTTCGGCATCCTCGGGCGCCAGACACCGCTGAGGGGTTTGAGGCCTCAACAGCGGGCTGACCCCGGCTTCGCCCAGAGCGGCGGGCAAGCCCTTCCCCCTGTCGGTTATTTTGCCTCTCTTTTTGCCTGCCTTACGGCAGGCTGAGGGCTTGGGTGCGCGAGCCTCCGTTGTCGGAACATCCAACGCGGGGGCCCGCGCCAGCTTAGAAGTGGAGGGAGCACCCTGCGCCTGGCGGATCGCCTCGGCGGAAGGGGCCCCAACCCCCATCTCATCGCTCGTTTATCCTTGGTTCGGAACATCAACCTGCCGAACCCGTAAAATGGAGCCATGTCTAGACTCCTCAGGATTTCCAGGGACTCCTTTCCCATGGAGAAAGTGAAGAGCTGTCCCTTGCTCTCCGGAACACACCCCATAACGTCCACAAGCCGGGTTGGAGGCCCTGGTTGCCAAACCTCAAGAGGCTGTCAACCCTCTCTGCCGTCACCGGCTCGCCATCCTGGGGTACAAAGACCGAGCACGTCACCGGCTTCGGAACCTCGTCCCCCACCAGGAACCTGAGGGCAGCGCCTTCCCAGGGCCGCAGCGAAGGGACGACCTCCGTCACCCAGGACGCACTCTCCTTGTCTACGCAGGTAAGCAGGATAAACCCTGCTTTGTGGGTGCATTTAAGAAAACGCACCTGACGGTCATCCGTGGAGGCCGCCATGGTGGACAGCAGGGATTTTTGGATGGCTTTCAGCCTATCCGGCTCCAACTGCGTGTCCGAGTAATCGGCCGCGGCAATCGCGACCTTCTCCGAGGACAAAGCCTCCCCATAAGTACGAGGTCTCGCCCTCTTCGTTGGCCGCGATGCTTTCGGGGTACTTTCCTCCGAGCGCGGCCTTTTTCCGGCCTGAGCCCTTTCTTCCTGTTGCCGGACGAGGTTCTCCCTGATTATGGATCGTCTTGCGACTCCTAAATCAGTGCCCTGACCGACTAACCTTTGCACCCGCCTGTTGGACGCGCCTGACAGACGGACTGGAAGAATGTCCATATCGGACATCACATCAACCTCCTCTATAGATAGCGCTCTTAGGGCTCTCCGGGGAGGCTGTGTAGTGACCTCGGACATGGGGGCATCCGCCCGCTCGTCCGAAGATCTTTGTTTTAAATTAAAATTTTGTTGCTACTCCATGTTGTTCCTACGAGTAGCTGGGGAAGTGGGTCCACCCGGTGGAGCGCCCGAGGCTCCGTAATGACCCCGGGATTAGGCTCCGGGACCAACCATCCTATAGGCACGGATCGCATAACACCGTAGGATGAGCCGGATATCTAAAGGATGGGTGGATCTAACAGGAAAAACAAGCAGGCCAACGGGGGGTGATCGTTGACCCGCCAGAGCCCTAGTTAGCCGTGACACCGGAGAAACCCAGGTGCCACGATGCCCGGCCCCCACGATGTGGGCGTTAGGGTTGGCTCGCTGCTCCACTGGAATCGCCGAGGCTTTCCACCAGTGTAACAGCATTTGGGGGCCAAGAGACAGGGAGAGAAACTCAATGGGAGACTGAGAGATAGGCAAGTGGCTAGTGTGTAGACTGGATATTTGAGGTTGGCTGATCGCACGGAAGGTGTCTTCACTCTTGAACAAGGTGATAGAATAGGGCCTCCACTGTCCTTTTTTCCTTCAACTTAGACCCCTGTGGTAGGGGAAGGAGGACAGTACTTCATTCCCAACCCTTGGGCTTCGTTTTCTTTAATACGACTTTGGCGTTCCTTGCGGATAGCAGGAACCACCTTTAATTTTACTTGCGATATGCCATCACATCAAGATTTGGCAAGTTGGTTGAAGCCAAAAATTATTTTGTGGATTATTTCGGCCAGGAGAGTTAATCTTTTTAGAATAAGATTTCGTGTGGCGCGCAGGGTGTGTTTTTTGTTATTATTATTATTATAAAATGTTCGGTGAGCATTTAAATTATTTTTGCCCAAGTTAGATCTCTCTCGCGGCGGCGATTTATTGTTGCATTGTGCATTCCAATAGTTGCCCTTACAATGCCTACAAGGCGATGGAGGTTTGGGAGAAGGCGATTGAGGAGAGGATGTCCGTTTCCTTATTAATTTATTTTTCTGCGTTGCAGTGCATGAACCCACAGTGTTTGCAAGGAGTAGGTGGTATATCTACTTTTTTGGTTTACCGGTTTCTCCTTTGTTCTATTTTCGTAGGCAAAAATAGATCCATGGTGATCGGCATTGTCTAAATTTCGAAGGGCAGTAGCGAATGTTGGTGCTTCTTCGAGCGTCTTAGGCGATTTGACTTGGACTTGGGATTTCAAGGTTGGGGGTAGCGATTTGACAAATGCGTCAGTTGCTAACTTGTCGATCAGATTTTGTAAGTTAAGAAGCGGGTTTCGCTGCGATTTGTACAGCAAGGAAGTGCGGATATGTTTAATTCTATCAGCAAAGGCCTCAAGATTCTCTGATGGCAGTTGCTGCAGGTTAGTTATTTGTTGCAGCAGTGCCAAAGGAGTTTTTTTCTTTTTTAAAACGATTGATCAAACTTTCTGTGGCCGATTGATAGGTTAAGGGTGTGTGGGTGTTGGCATACTGCGCTTTAAGGGTGTCGAAAAATATTTTAGCTGCGCCAGTAGTTTTCAAAATAAGAATCTCGAGTTTATCTGTTTCCGATCAACCAGAAAGTACGCTGCAGTTATTTATTTGATCAATGAAATTATTAAAATCCCAATTATGCGAACCATCAAAAACTAGTAAATTGTTTATTAATTGCAGATTGCGAATGTTTAATGACTGTGGTTGTTGGTTACCTTGATTTAATTTATTTAATAGATAAACAATGGCTTGTTCAGCCGATTGTTCTACACCATCAATTGTGTACGTTGTCATTTTTACGTTTAAATTATTTTTTGTTAACCTTACTTTTAAGACAATGAGATTACCACTTGTAGACAATTTATGTTCTTTTAATAATTTAATTGTTTCTGCTCTGTTCATATATCGTTTAAGAATGCAAAATATTAGAAAGCACACAATCAAAATGTATTAAAAATTAATAATCATGCAATCAAACAATTAAAATGGATTATTTGAAAAATAATTTGTAAAATTTTGATAAAAATGCTCAATTGAAAATATTATTTATAAATGGCTTACCTTGGGTTCGAACAACGCTGCCACCAGAAGTAGTGGGAGTTTCAGGGGTTTAAAATTAATAACTAAATGCTATTGCTACAGCACTATAATTAATTTATGTACATTTGTGATTCTAAGGACTTGACTTAAGAGATTAAGAGACAGGGAGAGAAACTCAATGAGAGACTAAGAGATAGGCAAGTGCTGGTGTGTAGACTGGATATTTGTGGTTGGCTGATCGCACGGAAGATTTCTTAGCTCTTGAAGATGGTGATAGAATAGGGTCCTTTTTTCCTTCAATTTAGACCCCTGTAGTAGGGAAGTAAGACGTTGCTTCATCCCCAACCCTTGGTTGGCTTCGTTTCCTTTTATACGACCTTGGCGATCCTTGCAGATAGCAGGGAACTAATTATTTGACTTGTGATATGCCATCACAACGGCAATGGCCAGAGGAGTTTCTAAAGAAAAAGATTTCTTTGTTGCTCTACGTTTCGGGTACCATTGGTGCCCTTCTTGAGGAGCTCTTTAGGGTAGGAGGGGAGTAAACGTTGAGAACGTTGAGACTGAAACATACTTCCCCAGCACATTGAAAATTGCTGTAACAAAGTACCGAATTTACCTCATCCTGCTTCTCAAGAACAATTGAAGAACAATGTTGTCAGGTTCAAGAAATCTTTGTTAAATACAGAAATCAGTTCAATACACTGGGAAATTTCTTTTTTATAAAAAGAAAAATCACAATTACTAAATTATATTCAGTCGAATTTCTGTGTGCAAGATTTTGGTACCTTTCTTTCCTTCACATCTAAAGTCTTCTTTCCCACTGTTCTATCCACAAATCTAAACTTAAATTCAAATTCGATAAATTAAATATCCATAATTCCTGTAATAAAAAGTATCCTTGCAGCAGCCCCGTCTGGATCAAGAACATATCCTCTGTCATGATTCCTTCTGAAGTCAGCAACATCCTCCGTCTGGGTCCACATTTCTCTATTCCCGCTAACATTAAACATCACATTCCTTCTCTTATTACTGACTTAGAATACATTCTCAGATCCTGCAGGAGATAACGCTGACCTCGCTACATAACAGATCACCAACATAATAACCAATCAACTACACCGAGACAAAAATCGCCCTAAATCCAATAGTACAATTCTGTCCAAACAATTCTTTATAGATTTCATAAAAACTAAACAATTCATTAAAAACCACGAAGACGAACTCATTGTTACCAGAGCCGATAAAGGCTATGTAACGGTCATTATGGACAAAACGGACTATATTCAAAAGATTCAGTCTCAACGTTCTCAACGTTTACTCCTCTCCTACCCTAAAGAGCTCCTGAAAAAGGGCACCAATGGTACCCGAAACGTAGAGCAACAAAGAATTATTTTTCTTTAATAACTCCTCTGGCCATTGCCGTACAAACAAACGTCTCATCGTAATTTTAAGGCCTGACGATTTGAATACCGTTGTTACAAATAAGAATTTTAGATAATATACCTGTGTTGAGTAGTATTCCATATTTAAAGGAAATCGTTATAGTCTTTTTCGACAAAATTACAGAAAAACAGTCAAAAATCTACTTTGTAATGTACTATGGGTTAGTCGATTTTCTTCAAATTAAGGAATTTAACAATGTTTCGGATATACATTAATATTATGTAGGTAGTAAAACCATACATTGCACTTAAGTGTTACTTCAGAAAAAAGCATAACGCTACAGTTCTCCCCAGAACTCCTTAAAAATCAATTATCCTGGGAAAACGTTTCAAATAAAAGTGATGCGCATTTATGTGTTTAGATAGTATACGGAGTTTGAATAGAATCGAGTAAAACTAAAAAAAAAGAAAAAGATCTGTAGCGGTGTTAGTACTGAGACGAAATACCACGTTTGAGCTTCCCGCAATTTTTCGTTTTTGAGATTTGTTTGCAAACACAGACCATTCGCTAATAACAATTTTGTCATAATCACGGGGCCGCAAAACATGTATTCGTCGATGAAAACTCAATTTTGAAAATTTGGTCACGATCTAGGGGGTCTCTAGATCTTATAGGAGTGAGAGAAAGTAATAATTAATACTTAAAGCAATTGTACAAACCGTAGTTACAGGGCATTGACGTGGTCTATCAACATACATCTGCGTGACAAACTGCAGGAGGTCGCGGAATGGTCTTCTAAAGCCGCTAAGCGAAAAAAATCCAGGAGAGAAAGAATGAGAAATGATGTCATTAGAAGATTAATGTACGAGGAAGAAATTAATCGTATATGGAAGAAACCTTCTTTAAGATAAGTTATTGCGTTGATTTGGACATGTCAAGAGTAAGACGGACGTATGCTACCAAATCAAGTAAATGGATTGAGGATGTTCAAGAAATCTTGACTGGGAAATGATGAGAGAAGAAAAAGCCTTGGACGGAACAGAACTGAAGAAGCTGATTGAAACATTTTAGGTGCGGAGACGCACTAATACTGGAATAGATTACGCACTTATACTTAATATATATTAAGTCTGAAGTCTGGTGATCCTTCTAACATAAAAAATTATAGAGCTATTTGTGTGCAGTCAATTATTCCAAAATTATAAGAAAGCCTAGTTCTAGATAAAATTACTAATCTAGTTGAAAATTCAATAAGCTCTCGGCAGCATGGTTTTCTTCCGGGTCGATCAAATATTACTAACTTGTTGTTTCAAAATTACATACTTCATTCCTTTGCTGAAAACTCTCGTGTTGATGCCATTTATACTGACAATACTAAAGCATTTGATCAAGTGAGTCATAACATTCTTATTCATAAACTACGGCATTATGGATTTAGTGGAAACTTTCTAAACTGGTTTTCCGATTGTTGTGGTTGGTTCCGCAGAGCTGGAAAGCATCAGAGATATTTTACGTGATACCCTGCTTCTTTTTGTGGTCATCGACCGGTTTCGGGCGTTCGCCCACCATCAGGATGCGTTTATCAAATAGTGCGATAACACAGACTAGTACACAGCAAATTCAGTTTATACACTCTGTATAAACTCTTTCATTCAGTTTATACACTCACACGTATCTTAAAACCAAATTTTTGGACTCAGGGAACTTCAAAACAGATATTTCCGGTGAAAACTCAATATCGAAAATTTGACACGATTACAATACTTCCTCTTACTAGTAATAAGAGAAAGTATTAAAACGATTTGCAAGACAGTCATGCTCAGTCATTGAACTTCTAAGATAACTGAAATTAAAATAAATGAGATGCTGATAACACAAATAATATTTCGATAATTAAAACATATCAAGTTAATACATTCTTTGGGAAGGTAGATATGGACACTATAAAGTGAAACTGAATCAACAAGTGAAAACTAAACAGCTAATTACATAGAGACGAAGACGCTGGAACTTAATTTTGGTGACTCTGTCAATGACAGTTTACAAAAATATTTTTGGTCTTTTGTTCGACTAATAGTAATGATCATTGGCGCCCGGAGCCTTCTCAGTGCACTGTTTGACATCGACACAATGTGCAGTGAGCTCCTAGGCAGCACTGCTGGATTAGAATCCGGGACCTCTGCGTTACTAATCCACCAAGCTACTACTGAGCTAACCCCTTCCCTGATTTTTTATTTAATATCCTAACAATCTCTTAGTGGTAATCCTCAATATTCTGGGGATAAATTTTGTTAAAAACTTATATTGCGCGTATATAGTAAAATTAAGAAGATCCAAATATATTTTGTACTAACTTGTACAATGTGATTTAAATCCAGATTAATTTAATGTACAAGTTCAGAGAAAAGTGCGACGACGCTGTTTCCCAGAATCGGAGAAAAATGTTCCAAATAAAAGTGAAAGGACGACAGTTTTTTAACACTGACAGTTTTACGAAATCATCGTTGAAGTAGTTCATTGCCTTCAAGAAGTTCGAGGTGTTCAAATTTCTGAGAGAACAGCTCGAAGGAGATTGAATGAGCAAGGTTTGATGACTTTTCGCCCCACAAGAGGGTCAGAACAAACCAGGGAGCACCGAATTTCTCGCCTTGAGTTCGCTCAGCAATACATCAATTGGTCTATCAAGCAGTGGGCAAGTGTATTGTTTCCTAACGAGTCCCGTTTTTCTTAAGGGTTCCAAACGGCCGTGAACGAGTGTGGCGGAGAAGAGGTGAGAGATTTGCACAATGCAATTTTGTTCTCATTAGGCCTTTCCAACAAAGCTTTCAGATGGTTTGGGTAGGTATCAGTTTACAAAGAGGTTGGGAGTTACTGATCGTTCGAGTAGGTTCCATGACTGCTACTCGGTATTTGGCGGATATACTGCAAGTACATGTGGTCCCTATAATGCCGGAGATAGGTGAGGAGTTGGTGCTAATGTACGATAAGGGTCGTCCGCACATACAGCCCACATAATGCAGCCCTTTCTTAACATGATAACACTGGCTTCCTAAACTGGCCTGCCCGTTCCCCTGACGTAAATTCCATAAAGCATCTGTGGGATATGCTTGGAAGACGGATAAGAGATCGGACGCTTCAGAGAGCTAGAAAGGGCACTTCAAGATGAATGGGCTCTAATCTCATAAAACAAAATTTCTCGCTTGATTCAGAGCTGTGACGTGACGCCTAGAAGCTGTGATAACGGCAAGATGAGGTAATACTCGGTATTAGCACCATCCCACTAAAAAATAATGTAAAATTAAAAAAAAAAAGCAGGTAATAAAATTTTCCAGATTCACTTTTTTTTTAATTAATTATTTTAAATTTTCTACATAATCCCATATTTATGGTTTATTTTGAAAATCAGTTTCCCTATAAACGTTTTGAACGATAAGAATTAATAAAAAATTGATGACTATACATAGAAATATTACATTTTTCAAGTGGCCGGAATGTTTTGCTGGTGAGCGTATTTTTTTTGCACTTTGCCCAATTTCATGTTATTTTGTTCACAGAAACAATTAACAACCATCTAACATCAACTATTGGCCAAAGGCTAAAAACATTTTGGGGGGAGGATGGTTTATTTTAAAGCGATTCCAAAACATGTATGTACCAGTCAAAACTCAATTTTGGAAATATAATTAGCGTGATATATTTTCTCCAATAGCAATAACTAAGTTCAAAATATTACACTCGATTTTGATGTTCGTTCAGACCGCTGTATTTGATGTAAAATGGATGTTTGGTCTTGTAAGCGCAGCTCAACATCCATTTTACAACAATGCACTAGGTATTAAAAAAAAAAAAAACGCTCCGTACAAAATGTTATTGTGTGGATGTAAAATTAATTGCATTATGTGCACCAGAGAATGCACTTTCAATATGTGCAGAAGGAGGGTTATTGTTTGTGAAATAGAATTTTGAAATTTAATTTTCATCGGGAAATACGTGTGTGGTGGTCCTCTGGATTAAAAAAAAAAAAAAAAAGGAATCTCGAATAAAACACTCACCCGAATATAATCTCTCCCGACTCACTCACTCACCCGTCTTTACAGAATTATAATTGACAAATTTTCTTCATGCTAATAATTATTACGAAATCGTTGTCTTCAGCTTTATCAATGAGAGAATCTAAACGTAATAAAATTAAAGCACAACCTCCTTTCGGCCTTCCAAAATTTCTTTAAATAAATTTCACGGAACCAAATAACAAACAAAAGTCATAGATGTTGTTGTGGTTGGTTCCGCAGAGCTGGAAAGCATCAGACATTGGCGGGGGGGGGGGGGGGTGATAGCCTCTTCTTTGGGGTCATCGAACGCGGTTTCGAAGCGTTTCGCCCCCATGAGGATGCGTTTGTCCACTAGTGTGATACTCAGACTTGCATAGAGCAAAATTCATTTATACCACTGTGTTAGTTCAGAAATTTGCTTGTACAATCTGTGTTGTCACTGCTTCTGTTGACAACCCTCCTTAAGATTGGCCATCGCCGCGAAACCGGTCGATGACCCTCAAAAAGAAGCAGGCTATCACTGAAAATGTCTCCAAAAGTCATAGATCTCTATATTCAGCAGTTAGTGTAACCCACTCAATGGAAAACAGGGCTTGTAAAAGTTTTATATAAAGGATCAAACAAGCCCGTAAATGATGCAAAGTCGTATCGATTGATACAACTCCTGCCCGTTTTTGGGAAACTGCTGGAGAAACTGATTATAATGAGATTAAAAAGCTTTATCAGTTTCAGTCCCAACCAGTATGGTTTTGTATCGGGAAGATCGACGACAGATGCCATCATGAAAATCCTTGAATTGGTGCGTGGCAGTGGGCACAAGTACGTTCTCACAGTATTCCTGGACATAGCTGGGGCCTTCGATAATGTCTGGTGGCCGACTGTTTTGGAGTCACTAAGAGGACGAGATTGTCCACCATGTCTTCTAAAACTAATACAAAGCTACCTTACCCAGAGGGTAGCGATGTTAGTGACTCAAGCCGGCGAGGTCTCACGACCAATAACTAAAGGTTGTCCGCAGGGCTCGGTGGTGGGTCCGTTCCTGTGGAACCTAGTGATGGAAGAGCTGTTGAAACAGACTGAGAAATTGGATTACTGTGACTCGGTTGCATACGCTGATGACCTAGCATTAGTTGTCCATGGAGATTCTCGAAGGGAGATAGAGGAGCGTGCTTGCACAGCTGTGTCTCTAATAAAAAGATGGTGTCAAGGGGAAAAGCTGCAAATTTCGTTTGAGAAGTCGAAAGTGATGCTCATGAAAGGCAAGCTTCATCCCAGTCGTCCACCTTGGATCCGGGTGGACGAACAAAGAATAGTCCACGTAACCCAGTTCGAGTATCTGGGCGTGCTCCTGGATTGGAAGCTTTCTTTTAAGCCCCACATTCAGCGAGTCGCCTCTAGATGCTTAAACTTATACCAGGGGATCAAAAGAGTAGCCCGTGGAGAATGGGGGCTGAAGACTGGTGTGGCTCTGACCATCTACAGGGGCGTGATTGAGAATGTCGCAACGTACGCATCTGCCTGTTGGGCTGAAAAGCTGGACATGCAGTCGTACCGCGACATCCTATTAAGAATGCGAAGAGCTATTTTATGCTCGGTAACTAGGGCCTATGCGACGACGTCCACGGCCTCCTTACCGGTGGTCGCTGGAGTGTTGCCGCTTGATCTCCAAGCAGAGATGAGGGCCCTAAGATATAGATACCAAAAGAGGGGCATGATCGTCCTTGATGGTCGGGAGTTGTCTAGTCAGATGCCTCCCGCTCTCGTAAAGAAAACGATCCGAGAGTATGAGATAGGGAAGTGGCAAAGACGCTGGGATGTGGCAGAGACAGGAAGAACTACTTATGAGTTCTTTCCAAATCTGCATCACAGACTGTCGATGCGATGGCTGCGGCTATCCCAGACCGTAACACAATATTTCACGGGGCACGGGGAGTTCAATTCCAGGCTCTTCGACTTGGGATTGAAAGATTCCCCAAATTGTGAATGCGGTCAGCAGGACACGGTGCATCACGTTCTCTTCCGGTGTCCTCTCCTCGACGAAGCTAGAATCCATATGGAATTCAAGCTGATAAGTAGGGGGGAGAACTGGCCGGGAGAATGTAAAGAGCTGGTAACGAATGCAAGGAGTTTCGAAGACTTTGTCGAGTTCGCTCAAGAAGTCGCAGTGATAAGAAGGACGACGTATAAGTAGAGGTCCGCCTCCCCGTGGCAGGGACGGGAACTTATCTACCTAAGTAGATGAGGCTAGTGACCATAGGCACCGGTTTTGGCGCTACGCGCTTGGTACGGTGGCTAAGAGTGTGCGTAAAAAAAAAAAAAAAAAAAAAAAAGTTAGTGTACAAATTTAATGAAATTTAGATGATATTATTTAGATGATAAGATTGTGTAATAAAGTGAAATAGCAATTTAGAGGAAAACATAAACCCACCCCTCCACCAAAAGTGCCCTTAAATGTATTTTTCCTGTGAAAGATTACAAATAAAAATTGTAGCTCTTTGTATTATGGTTCACATAATTAGTTTAGAGTAAATCGTTGGAGCTGTTTCAGAGAAAATAGCAGAAAATTAAAAATTCTTTTCAGTTAAAACGCGCTTTCGGTCATCCGATTTTTTTCAAACTCGGAATTTCAGCAACATATTTAATTTTAATTAATACTATTTATATGATAGATTTGTGTAATAAATTGAAATAGCATTTTAGAGAAACACCTAACCTCATCACTCTACCAAAAATGCCCCAGTAAATGAATTTTCCTAGAGAAATGTTTCATATAAAAGTTGTAGCTCTTTGTATGTGTAGTTGATATAACAAACTTAAAGAAAATAGTTGAAGCCATTTTTGAGAAAAATCACAAAAAATTTGAAACAAAAAAATCATTTGGTAAGTGATACTTCCGGTTTAGGAGGTTTGACAATTAACTTACTGCTGATACCTAAATGGAATATCAGGTTTGAACTTTCTGCAATTTTTGTTTTTGAGCTCTGCTGTTCACATACACGTGACATTCTCACGTGACACACAGACCATTTGCTAAAAACTAATTTTTACTTTCTCTTACTCCTACTAACTTGGGCACACCCCAATTCCATTTGCGACGGAGGCGAAGTACCTTGGCGTTACATTTGACCGAAGACTCACTTGGAATCAACACATTGACAAAATTTCTCACAGAGCCGATGTGTCATTTAATAGATGCAGACGGCTTTGTGGGAGAAAATGGGGCTTGCGCCCAAGTTTGTCACTATGGATCTACACCAGGATCATCAGACCCATGGTTACATATGGGTCGGTAGTTTGGTGGACCAAAACGTTGCAGAAGGGGGCAGTGGAAAGGCTCGGTGGGATCC